>OY282642.1:60588307-60700483 GCA_958299015.1 Tetanocera ferruginea
AACTTTAACGAGAAGTTTACTCTACAAACGGATGTCAGCGACTAGGAGACGAAGGAGACGTAGAGGGGGTAATCGTGTATGCCAGTCGACACCTTAACAAAGCAGAGCGGAACTACTCACCGACGGAAAAAGAATGTCTCGCCATAGTATGGGCAATCCGCAAAATGTGACCTTACCTTGAAGGCTACAAGTTCACAGTGATCACGGATCACTTGTCGTTGAAATGGCTCAATTCAATAGAAAATCCATCTGGACGCGTAGCTAGGTGGGCACTTGAACTTCAGCAGGACACGTTCGATACACAATATCGCAGAGGAAAATTGAATGTGGACGCTGACGCCTTATCTCGACAGCCTCTCGAGACGGTGTGTAAAACAACAACTGAAGATGCCCCAGACGGTACATGTAATTGGTTATGGAAGAAGACTAATGAAGTCTTAGAAAACTCAGCCAAGTCATCATAGAAGATGGACAGATGTATCGACATATAGCGAGCCAAGCAAACGATGAAGATTGTGTTCCATGGAAACTTTGTGTACCCACCTATGCGAGAGAAAGAGTTCTAAAAGAAAACCATGAAAGTAAGTGTGCCACCTAGGTCACCTAGGCATACGAAAAACAATTGCGAGAGGAGCCAATAGATAATATTGGCCACGCATGTTCCGTGATATAGGCCGTTACGTGCGTCGCTGCGAATCATGCCAAAGATATAAACCAAGCCAACAGAGTCCTGCCAGTAAGATGCTAACCCAAATCGCGGGCGAGCCTTGGTCAATCTTGTGTGCCGATTTCGTGGGACCACTGCCCCGATCTAAACATGGTAACACCATGCTCCTGGTGTTTTTCGACAAGTTCTCGAAGTAGACTGAAGTGATGCCATTCCGTAAGGCAACCAGCGATCACCTCCAACGCGCGTTTCGAGAGTGTATCTTAGCGCAATTTGACGTCCCAAAGGTCCTAGTTACGGACAATGGCGCCCAATTTACGAGTCGAACATTCAAAAGGTTTTTAGCCGAACTAAGAGTGAAACATCAATTCACTGGAAAATCCGGAACGGGCCAACCGAACTATCAAGACGATGATAGCACAGTTTACTGGTGAACAACAACGCGTCTGGGACGAACTGCTCCCAGAGATTTTACTGGCTGAGAACACGAGTGTCCTGAAACCACAGGATAAAGCCCAGTATTCCTTACCCAAGGACGTGAGCTCCGCGTACCAAAAACTCTATACCAATTTGGCACAGGACAAAAGCCTCAAACAGCTCTGCAGATACAAACCAAGCTAAAAGAATCTTAAGAGACTGTGCGCCGCAACCTAGAGCAGGCTGCCCAAGACCAAGCCCGACATTACAACCTGCGAAGACGGAACTGGAGCCTAAAGAGTGGTGAAGTCGTCTTGAGCAAACACCATCATCTATCAAAGGCAATAGATAACTTTGCAGCTAAACTGGCTCCTTACTTCGATGCCCCATACAAAATCGTAGATTTTGCCTCGCCAGTAATTGTACGCGTCAAACGCGAAGGAGAAACGCGAGTGCGAACGGCACACATCAGTCAGTTGAAACTATTTCAGTCCGACTAGCCTGAACAACTGCGCCGCAGCTTCACTTGAGTTATCAACTACGTTGCAGCGCCATCTGCGTCAATAACTGCGCCGCAGCTACACCTGCGTTTTCAACTGCGAGACAGCATCATCTGCGTCAACAACTGCACCGCAGCGACACCTACGACATCAACTGCGTCGTAGCGCCAACTGCATCAACTGCGCCGCATCTACCCACCTACGTAATCAACAGAGGCCGCAGCTTAACCTGCGTCAACAACTGAGATCGCATCTACAACTGCGTCAACTGAGGTCGTAGTGATACCTGAGAACGCAGCTACACCCTCATCACCGAACCACAGCGATTTTCTGCGTGCAACACGACCAACACCAGACACAAATCGCAGGCAGAACAAGCACAAGCAGCTGGTTACCCACTGCATGCAAAACCAAAAAAACATAATGTCGGCAAAAAAACAACTTAACTCCAGGTGGCAGCCACAGAAGTGGAAATCCACCCGTGATTACCCCTATAATAGAGGCAAGAATTCTGGAGGCCTGAACCAACATTATGCACGACAGCAGTATCGGTGACTGTAGGGAGTGAGCAAGCGGGCTACTAGTCATCGTCATTAAATGACCGCAATGCTACGGCGGTGGCTTGCTTAAGGAAGAGGAAGCATAAAACGCCCCTCAAGGCCAAGGAGTGGCTAAGATTTCTGAGGTTAAAGCCAGCCAGGGCCAATCAAAAGTGAGTGCACCGCGCCCAAGAGTAAAAAGCTCCCACGTGAAGAATTGGTGAAGCTGGGTTTAAATAACGAAGCCAGCTCAAAGAATCTACGAGCAATGGAGAATATTCCACTCCAGTTGAAAGAAGAGTCCAAAACAATAAGTGGACAAAAGTGCAGAAAAAACCTAGGAAAACTAAATGAGTTGAGTTAAAATGTCTGTGCCGTAAGAAAAACTGCCAAAGGAGAGCTATTTCTTCTCTTAGAGAAAACCTCAGACCCTGCATCCGGAAAGCTCCAAAGTGCAGTCCAAACGGTGCTCGGAACCAACGTCGAAGTCAAAATCCTAACAGAAATGATGCAAATAGAGATAAAAAACATCGACGAGGACACCAAGAAGAAGGAAGAACTCTATGCACTACAAAACCAACTTGCTGTGCGGAAACTGTTGCCATTCAACATACTCAGCCTACGCAGAGCATATGGGGGCACCCAAACAGCAACAATAAGTTTGCCACCCGAAAGCGCCTCAAAGCTGACTAAGGCTGGCAAGATAAGAAATGGTTGGGTTGTGTGCCGCATACGACATAAAACAACCCCCAAGAGATGCTTTAAATGCATGGACTTTGGTCATGTAGCGTCAAAGTGCAAGAGTGAAAAGGACTGCGCAAAGACCTGTTTTAGGTGCGGCAGCTTGAACCACCGAGCCAAAGAGTACGAAAACGCTGCAATATGCATGCTCTGCCTAAGGAAAAAGAAGCCTGACACAAGGCATGCAACAACAAGTACTAAATGCCCGTTCTACCAGAAAGCCTTACTAGAGACTAAGGCTAGATGAAGTTGTTTTATCGGCTTAACCTCAATCACTGCGAAGCTTCACATGACCTCTTGAAGCAAAACGAACGAGAAGAAAACGTTGATGTCACCATTCTCAGCGAACCATATCGTACTGACACCTCTGGATACCAGGTCAGTGATAGATCCGGGAAAGCATCCATATGGAGTTGTGGCCGACGACAGCATCAAATAAGAGAGATAAAATCTATTAACTACTTCGTGACGGCTAAACTGGGCGGATTCTATGTCTATAATTGCTATCTCCCCCCAAGCCTTACTCTACAAGAAGCCACGAATGTTTTAGAAGAAATAGCAGAGGATGCCATCGGAAAACACCCACTAGTAATTGCCGGTGACTTTAATGCATGGTCAACTGACTGGGGATGCACAAAAACAAATCCGAGAGGTCAAGCACTTCAAGAGACGTTTGCGATCTTAGATATCGCCACGCTTAACTCTGGACGGCAAAACACCTTTGAAACAGCTGGGTATGGTTCCATAATTGACCTTAATTTCGTAAGTAGCAGCACACTACCAAAAACTGCCTGGAGCGTAACCGGACACTATACTGGAAGCGATCACCAAAAAGTCATGTTTTCAGATATGTCAGTAACGGGCTCTGCAAGTGAAAAAGTTTCGCAAGTGATGGCAACTATTAAAGCAACATGTGACGCCGCGATGGTTAAAAAGGGTAGAGGTAACAATCGCCGGGCTGCGAAGGTGCTGTATAAGAGCGAGACGAACTACCGCTGATGAATTTCTACTAAACCGTTGCGTTTTAAAGCCGCTAGAATGGAACTCAAAAAACCTATAAAAAGCAGCAAATCCCATTGCTTCAATCAAATCTGTGACGATGCTGAGCAACAGCCATGGGGCTTTGCGTTTAAGCTTGTTATGAAGAAGCTTTCTGTGTTTAGACAACCAACACCCACGTGTTCCGTACTGATGAGAACACTAGTTCCCATCGGCGTACCGTCCTCTTTGTATGCTCGAAACTGCCGGCAAAATCCTAGAACAGTTGATAAGCAATAGACTCCAGGCGTCTATTAAAGATGATGGAAACCTTTCTTACCAGCAGTTCGGATTCCGCAAGGTCTGATCAACTACAGATGCCATTGGAGCCGTGAAAAAAATGGCGCTTAATGCAATAGCTGGCACTCGATGGATGCACGCTGATGAAGAGCACTGTTTAGTTACAACACTCGATATCAAAAACGCCTTTAATACTGCTAACTGCACCAGAATATTAGAGGCTCTTGCTCACTTTGGTGTCCTTTTCTATCTTCGTAGAATTATCCGAGGCTACCTCGAGGATAGAATTATTCTCTACGAAACAGAAGCGGGCTCAGAAAGTTATAAGATCACAGGCGGAGTGCCACAAGGATCAGTGCTGGGTCCAGCTCTATGGAATATAATGTATGACGGAGTCCTGCGTCTACAGCTGCCGGATAGAGCCCACATTATCGGGTTTACAGATGACATTGCCCTCGTAGTCGTAGCAAAGCATTTGCACGATGTGGAGCACAAGTGCAACCAAGAGGTAATGGTAGTACAGCAGTTGCTGAACACAGCTGGGCTCTGTCTGGCAGTGCACAAAACGGAAACAGTACTAATAAGCAGCCGGAAAGTCGTTGAGTCCGCTCAAATATCGGTTGGTGACCATACAATTGTATCGAAACCATTCGTTAAGAACCTTGGCGTCATGATTGACCTTAGGCTGAATTTTAAGCAGCATCTCGAATACGCAAGCAAAAAAGCGGGAAGGGTTGCTGCAGCGTTAACGAAAATGATATCGAATACCAGAGGCCCTAGACAAAACCGTAGAAAGCTTATTGTCACTGTCGTTAGATCAATACTCTTGAACGCAGCCCCCATATTGCCCGAGGCTACCAAATCTAGCTCCTATTTACGAAGCATAGATTCGGTTTATCGCATCTGTGCACATAGAGTATGCTGTTCTGAACTGTCTCTTCAGACGCAGCACTGGTTGTGGCGGGAACTCCCCCTCTAGATTTTCTAGCGACTGAGAGCGTGATATAAGGCTCACTCCCAAGCGACTTGCCTAATTCCTCAAAACGTAAGATAACACGAGACCGCAGTGTGGCAGTGTGGCGATGTGGCAGCTGCGCTGGTTGGCATCACACAAGCGACGATGGACGCAACGTCTTATTCCAAATTTGGATTCATGGCTGAATAGACGACACAGCGAGGTAGACTACTATCTCACCCAAATACTTACTGGGCACGGCTGCTTTAAATCGTAACTACATAGATTCAAGCACGAAGAAAATCCTTTCTGCAGTTTCTGAAAAAGAAATGTTATTGAAGATGCAGAGCATGTTTTCTTCGACTGCTCAAAGTTTAACCCAGAAAGACTAGAGCTAAGCAATAGAGTAGGTAGGTCGCCAACAGTGGAAACTTTATTGGACATTATGCTTACCTCAGAAGGAAACTGGATCTCAGTTTGCAACACGGCATGTGCGATAATAAAAGAATTACGCCGAGTAGAAAGACTCCGCAACGCTATAAGAAGTATAGATGAGTAAACAATACTCTACCTTGCCAGAGGGCTCGAACATAAACGTTCATCCTGCTAGGGACCGTAGTTGACGTTGCGTTTGCGTCATCCCCTTACAAGAAGAGACCACAGGGGTAAGACCATACGCCTGCGTGTAGGGATCAGCTCCCGAACCGGTCTCCCCCCGTAGAATAAACATTCTAATTTGAAAAAAGGAGAGCAACCAATCAGCATGGCTGCTTAGCTAGTGGACGGTAGTGCTTGTTATAGATTAGTATTGGGTGAAACATGACAGGACTAACGACAGCTCCTAGTGAGCGATAGGTGCTCAGTCCTCCCTCCTTCCGAAGCAACACTTAACGGTGGTTCCGGGGGGATATAAGGGACAGGTGGAGAAGTGTTTTTAGCGGATTAAAGTTCCGCACTCAGGCTTTCGATGCTTTTCATCTCACGGGGAAAAAAAAGAAACAGTTTCGATAGTATCGTAAGTGTAGACGTAGAATTCCGTTTAAGTTGTAACCTCTTGTACTTTATCTTTTTGGTCCGATAGTTTTGTTAAAAAATTAAAAAATAAATGAATAACACTTAATTATGGACTACTTCTCGAGGCCAAACAAAGAAAAAGTTAAAAGTAAGTAAGATTAAATGAGCAAGCAAAAAGAAACAAGCAAAATTTCACATTTTTTCGATCATTTTGTTAAGTTTGACAGGTTGAGTTCATTGACTTAGTTGAAAAGAAGGCGAAGCAAATGCACTTTCCATTGGTGCCACTTTCGTCTCTGCCCGATATATAGTTTGCGAGCTACAGTCATTTTAACTACTAATTTCAAATTAAAATTAAGACCCTGATTTTTAAAAAATCGTATGGTTACTAAATTTCACGTTGAGCACATGTCCTTTCCTCTCGTCTCTGTCTGATATTTAGTTTACTAGCTGCACTTTCTGTTCGATGTATAGTTCGCAAACTACACTCGCTAGTGCTAGTGGGATGTGGAATCCAAATTAATTTGCATTAAAAGCAAAAATTAAAATTTTACGCTATCTATTGGGTAAAAGCATAAAAAGAAATATGATCCAACTCGTTTTTTTCATGAGTTAAATCTAACCGGATCACAGAACCATTTCGTTAAGTTTGACAGATTGAGTTCATTGACTGAGTTGAAAAGAGGTTCATGACCTCTGGTTTCAAAATAGAGCACTTAGTATACTAGAACAGTAGTGCATACATGAACCCAATGCGAACTCATGCTTACAATGCTGCCAAGGCGAACCAATCAGTTCGTGCAAAACTAAAGTATACAAGCATAAACAACGAAAGAAAAAAACATGAAAGCAGCAGGCACATAAGCAGCTGATGATTGATTTTCTTATATTAAAACATGCATTTTTCTTCTTATATTTTACTATTTTGTGACTTTAATATAATAGTGACAAAATCCAAAGTTAGATATTCATTCAGCGCAGGATATATCTGATATTTTAGTGTATATATTATCTTTGAACGAAGAGTATTAAAGGCTGTATGTATACCCTAAAGTATTCGCCAAAAACGTTGCCTAATGACCTTGAAAAAATCTGTTAAAACGACCCCATGCAAACCGCGCTGTAAGACGTAATTCTACGTCAAAAACCCACTGCATGCATCGCAGCTGTGAAGTGCATGTATCCAACTGCAGCGCAGCTACACACACATACTAACTACACCTCTGCACACTGAGGATACCCAGAAGCGAAGCAAACTGCAGCTAGGCAGCGACGTCCACATATCGCTGCATGCAACAGTGCACATCAATATGCATGTAATAACCAGCGCCCATAGCGCAGCTTGGATCACGAGGATCAACATTAGGATTCCAAGAGAGAATTCAAAAGACCGGCAGAGTAAAAACAAAAAACACACAAGACAGCGCCAGCCTAACGCTCACTATGTCATTAAACATATGAAATTTATTAATGTCACAAACTTACAAATGAGTCTCAAATTAAACTTAAAAATGAGCAGCAGCCACACTGCATCCGGTAACGATGGCTGGACGGACATCTATGTCTAAAATCCATCGGTGGCCCAGCTATGTGCAAGCTCCGGTGTCACAGTCCTCTTGATCTCTGAAAATTATATATAATTAAAACATATATAATATTTATTTTAGATTATAATAACAACTAACTTACCTATTGCTGTCCACTCGTCAAAACATGAACAACGGCAATAACAATTGTTCGCAAGTGCTGCCAAGTAACATGAGGAAAAGGGCCAATACACACGGTTTAATGATTATTTTCTTGGAAAAGGGTGTGTTCAATCAACAAATTGGAAGATCATCGGAAAGGAAGAAGGGACAACAATGCAGCAAAGAAGAACGAAGAAAAATTATCTTGAGAATAGGTCACCTAGAAATGACAAAGGGCAGGAAAAATCATTCAGTCAGTGACCACGCGGTTGAAAAGTTCAATGAAAAAAATAACATTTTTTACGACGATGGAGACCATCTTTATCAGCGATAGCGACAGCGAGACCGAATCGATGGAGGAAGATGACGCTACGGAGCGTTACGTGTCGAAAGAAGACGAGGCGCCACCATCACCGTATTTGGTGTCAGTGTCTAGTGAGGAGGAAGAGGAGGAGGAGAAAGTTCATCCGGAGGGCAGATTCGATCTGTGGGTGGAGGAGCAGGTGACACAATGGCCTGGCTTCCTTATCAAGACCGTGTGGGTCATGGCAACCTTCACAGAGGAGTTCGTGGACGACGGCTCAGAGCAGGAGCCGGTGGTCGAGTTTCCGCCATCGCAACCAGCGATCGATTGGACGGACAGTTACGTGAGCGACTACGACGATCTAGGCAACAACATCATCAACAACAACGACACCAACAACAACAACAACAACAACCACAACAACAACAACATAAACGAAAACCACAACTATAACAACATTAACTACAACAACAACGACAGCGGTAGTAGCGGTAGCTCCAGCTACAATAGTACCTCGCCATCTAGCGGCAGCAGCACGTCTGATGTGCTGCATATTGACAGCAGCGAAGGTCAGGACGACGACAGCTACGCGGTGGCCATCAGCAACGCAGTTCAGTCGATGTTGGCCGGCAGACGACCGGGCGAAGTGCGTAACTCCATACGCACAGTAAATGGGCTGCGTTAAAGGATCAAGGTTGTACGGAGGGGCGAGGTGAAGATCAACTGCCTGCCCGAAGTAGGAGGGCCGTGTGACGCCAAAAATCGACGACGCCGATTTTGACGCCAACTTTTAAAGGGTCAAACTTGGTGAACACCATCATTATTATTAAACAAACTGATACAAATACATACATAAAATAATAATAACAAATAAATACATGAATTTTAAAACAAATACATTATTACGTTTTTTTAATACTAAGGCAACTATGCACGAATAAACAAAGAAAACACAGACAAAAAAGAGAAGGACGACACACTGTAAGGACCAAAATTATTTCATAATATTGCCCAACATGTTTTATCTCTTTTTCCTTACAGCCGCCGTCGATACCAGCCAGCATCGCCACACGACCTTATGCTACCGGTGCCGGCCACCCGTACATCTTAAATGTACAGCATTAGTTATAAGTTAGATTTAGGTTACTAGGATAAGTTAACTAAAGATATAAAAATATATCTTTAAAATAATAAAGAACATTGAATTTAATATTGTAAATAATTGATTTTGTTTGTTGTGGGACCGACCCCCTTAGGCAAATTGGTTACAACGTCAGAGTGTTCTTATGACTCAAGAGAAACACTCAAGTAGGCTATAGTAGGCATTATTAATTATACTCTTTCTCTTTGCATGTCTATACTTCCACTCACGCACACTACCACGGGAAAGAGCGAGGTACAGCTAGAGGAGTGAGTTAGAGCTAGCACAGAGGAGGAGAAAACATACAGCGTAACGACTAAACTAGTAAACATAGTGCAGACTAGATCGCCTAACGAGTGCGAGGGAGAAAGCAACACCACACGTACAGCAACCACCATCACGCTACTTGCGGTATTATGGCGTGATTCTCGTATGTAACCATGGGCATAACGAGTGGAATACAATTCAACCAGTTTTCTAATGGAATGTGAGAGGGAATCGATGTCACTCATTCCAGTGGGGACGCCACTCGAGCCGAGCCTCAAATCATGGTCAGTCTTTGTTAACTCGAGGGTCAGTCGTTGTTAACTCAGTCAGTCATTGTTAGTGAAGAGAACTAGTCAGTCAGTGAACAGTCAGTCGGTGGACAGAAGTCAGTCCACAGTACATATAATAAAAGCAGACATCAAACAGAAAGTGAAGTTCGGCTTCACGTCAAGGAAGGAAGCGGAGGTAACGCCAGCAGTCAACGACGAGCAGAAGGATAGCACCGACGACATCTGCCAACAGAACAGTAGCGGACGGCAACAGGTCAGCACCGCAATCAGCCGGTGTAATTGACGAAGCGTCCATTCAATTTTCAGCAGCAACGCAGTAACTCTGCAGTCGATGTGAACGTCGAGCAGCAACGACACCAGTAACGTACAGGACTTTGGATTCAAGTAAGTTCGGTGGTACACCGATTCAAGTAAATAAATAATTAAATAAATCAAGTAAATAAACCAGGGAGGTTCGTTACAAACAATTTTTATTTTATCAAGAAGTAGCAACGAAAAGCCACGGACTAGCGTTCATACCTCAGCCTTTGAAATAAAACTCGTTACAGTAGTTTTTTACCAAATGAAGGACAATATCCATAATTTCCTTCTTTCAATAATAGTTATTTCTTAAACGTTTGTGAGTTAAGCAAAAGAGATAATTATTGAAGCATTTATTTTTACTCATATAAACTGATGCGAGCTAAACCTACGAAAACATGATGAGTATTTATATGTATTGCGCATATAATAAACATCTGCTTCCAAGAAACCTTCTTCACGTCTTCTATGGTTTAATACCAACAAAATATTTAAATGGACACGAGATAAAAAAGTAAACAAAAACCGCAACAACAAAATCTTTGCAGAATCAATTCAGTCAATTTTTTGAAATTTTGCGTCTAGCAAAAGAGTAGAAAAACACTGCTTTGTTAAAGTGAAAAGTGCTTGGAAAATTCCATTTTGGTTTTGCCGCAGTTGCACTTATTAGCTTTTCAAAGTTAACGGACTGCTTGAACCACAGAGACTACTGATGAGTCGGAGTAGCGTCCGACGAAACCATGGTTTACTCTGCTCGGTTGTTCTGCAAAGAACATTGTTGTTGAAGCAAGCCTGTTACTTCATTAATTATTTGGCATAATGCTCTAAAAAAATAATTCTTAAAAAATATGTTTTTTAAGAATTATTAACTAAAACCGAAAAGATCTTCAGTTTGTCTTAATATATTGAACCGACTTTCTTTATATCAATTCAAATAAAGAAAATCTGAATGAAAAACAAAGCATTTTCTAAGATATAATGCTAATATTAAACAATTGTTTCGAAATTAATAGAAGATATTTTCACCTTTTAATAATTTAAAATTCTAAGTAAAAGTTTCATTTAAATCGATGATATAAATCGTGAGTTATTAAACAAACTCAAAAACAAAACGAATCTTTTATTTTTTATATAACTCCAAACATATATCCATGCTCTTTTATACTACAAGTTGAAACCATTTTTGTACCATAAAAACATAAGGTGAGGGTAAATGAACTTTTTGCAAATAAGAAGGAGTTGAGATAACTTCATTTTGGTACATAAATTGAAATGGATATAAGATCTTCACTAATGAATATTTTTTAATTCACGCTCGGACACGCCCACCACCAGATGTGTGTGGGGTCCAGTGAAATCCTACCGGCTGCGCCATAATGTTGTGTGGGGTCGTCCGTTGAACCTACACAACTCTGTTGTGTAACGTTAAATATTAACTGTTACATCTTTATATTTATACTCACCAAATAATCCTTTCGTTTATCGGTGGAACCTGAAAGTTTAAAATTAAACTGCACTTCTTTATTGTTTAATTAACACTCTTCTTTCTTTATGAATTTAACTCTTATTTATGGCACAGTTTTTAGTTTAAGATTTATAAACGATTAAATATACAACTTACTTAAATATACAAACATACATATTATATTATTTACAAATATACATTCTTCGTTTGGTCACCTCGATATTTGACATCGTTGGCACCACGAATTGGCTTATTTCCGCGTGTTATATTTCGACACACGTATTTTCAACAACAGCGGTTTATTAACCTAGAAACAATACATACTACATTGCAATTCAATCCACAAGAGTTCATTTACTTCCGCGATCAATTCCGAGCTAAGTTAACAGAAGCGCAGCTCAAGTAGCTGGCCCGTGCTTAATTGCTAGTACCTGGGCGACCGAGCTCCGCTCAGAGTCCCACCGAATATTGAAATGTTTTACGGTTTTTAATATATCAAAAATGCGAGCTTTATCTTAAAAACATCATATAAGATCATATATTTCAATAAACTTTAAATGCATTTTTCTTTTATGATAATTTCGATTTTCAACTAAACGAAATTGGTTTTTGTTTTTTTATCCCTTTACAAATACTAAATAATTTCGATAATTTACTTATGCTTAACGAAACTTAACTCTGACTCTACGTATTCTAGTGCCGGCTATTCCAAGCCTAATGCAAGTTATTTTTCAAAAAATTTATCTCATGCTCCTTTTCCACTTATAAGAATAGAAATACTTTTTTTATGTCGCCATTTTTTCTACATTTATCGAGATAGCAATTTTTGATTTAAGGAATTTTTCCTGGAGTCATTTTCAATAAATCATATCTCTGTCATCTGTAACCCCTGTTTTTGAAAAGAGATTTTTAATAAAAATTATATATTTTTGGATTTTTTTGCTAGAGTTGCCTACTTTATTGAAAAAAAGTAAGTTGTTCATATCTCAAAAAGTGCATTTTCGGTTTTTTGACGTAGAATTACGTCTTACGTCTTTGTGTGGGGTCGTATTAACAAATTTTTTTAAGGTCATGGAACGTTTTGTAACCTATACTCTAGGGTATACGTACATCCTTTAATATTCATCGTTCAAACATAAAAAATATACTAAAGTATCAGATAATAAGATATCAGAGCTGTAAAAACATGCATTCAATTTGATTGCTTTAACAAAAATTTGAATCAGTGAGTAACAAAAAAGAATGCATTCAATGAATGCAAAATTGATCCATGAATAAAATTTTAAATTCACATTCAATTTTAAAAAATTGATTGATAATTAATTTCTATTATTCATTTTTCGTTATTCTGAATAATGCATTAATTTTTTTATTCAAATGAATGCTATTCATAGAGAATGCTATTCACAAAGAATGCAATTCACAAGGAATCGTTATTCATTTTGCATTCATGCATTAATTTCTTATTCATTATTCATTTTTTATTCATTATTCGTTTCTTATTCATTATTATTTTTTTATTCATTATTCATTTTTTATACAGTACCTGGGCGACCGAGCTCCGCTCAGATTCCTGCCGTATATTCAAATTTTTTACGGTATTTAATGTATCGGAAATGCCAACTTTATCTTAGAAACAACATATAAGATCATATTTTTCAATTAACTTTAAATGCATTTTTATTTTATGATAACTAAAACGTTTTTCAACTAAACGAAATTTGTTTTGGTTTTATATTTTTTTTATATTTGGTTTAATTATTTTGATAATTTACTTATGCTGAACTTATGCCGGCCATTCCAAGCCTAAGTAAATTTTTTTTTCCCAAAATTAACCTCATGCTCCTTTTGCACTGACAAGAATAAAAGTTATTATATAATTTTTTCTAAAGTTATGGAGATAGCAATTTTTGATCAAAGTAAAAATCTTGAAAATGTTTGTTACCCTTATTTTTGTAAATGAAGTATAGTTAGAAAGCAATTGAAAAGCGATTATTAATAACACATAAAATATTTTTTGGAATTTTTTTGCTAGAGTTGCCTACTTTTTCAAAAAAAAAAAGTAAACTGTTCATATCTCAAAAAGTGCATTTTCGGTTTTTTTTTACGTAGAATTACGTCTTACAGCGCGGTTTGTATGCAGTCGTTTTAACAAATTTGTTAAGGTCATACCTACAGTCTATAATATTCATCGTTCAAACATAATATTTATACTAAAGTATCAGATATATCCTGCGCTAAACGAATATCTAATTTTGGATTTTGTTACTTTTATATTAAAGTCACAAAATAGCAAAAGCTTAGAAGAATAATCTAGATTTTTATATAAGAAAATCAATCATTAGCTGCTTGCATGTTGTGTCTGCTGCTTTCTTTGTTTTTGTTTTTGCTTGTGTTGGTTTTGTTTTGAACGAACTGATTCATTCATTCGGCATTGGCGCTCTGCTCCACGTTAAGAGGGTGTTCTAAGTTAAGAGGGTGTTCCGATTAGATTTAACACTTATGAAAAAAACTATTGGCATTATTTCTCGTTGTATGCTACTACCCAATAGATGTCGTTTTCTATTCACTTAATATGATCTTTGCATCTTAAACAGCAACCGTTTGCTATTGGGTTAAGAAGAAATCATCATAGTGGGGCTCAGTCGCATAAGTTGTTGTAGTGATAACGTTAAGAATCAAAGAAGCCTGGTTTGATTCTCGGCCTGGTTGATAAGTATATTTTTTTTTTAATTTTTTATTATTATAATCTTATTTTATTAATTATTTAATATAACAATTGCATAGTGCAATATTTTTATTTTTTGTCACATCCTGTTGCTTGCGATAGCAAAATACAGCTTTTATTAGTCTTTTAGTTATTTTGTATTCAATTTTTAACCTAAGTTACCATAATTCAAATTGTATTCCCAATTAATTAAATTTACGTACAGTTGTCTAGTGTACGTAAAAATATGTCTAGTATTTTTAATCATATCAATTCTAAAAAAAAGGATTAACATATGTATTAGTTCAATGTATTGTTTAAAAATTACTCTAAGATTTTTAACCGTAAAGTTGTTGTACTATGTGGTCTGTTCACACCTTATGATATTTACAAAATGTGAATTTGTCACTTCATCCTCCCCAGACGGCCGATTGAAAAATGTTAAAACTTTTTGTTTTGTTTTAAGACCGATTAAAAAATTCTTAGAGTAAATTTGATCTTAATTTATTTCGAATTTTTATAAGGCATTTAAAATTTTGTAAACTTACTGCAAATACAATAGAAGGAACTAAAAATTTTGTTCAAGCTTTTTAAAGTTTTATGGTCCAAGATTCCTTTATTATATACAAAATAATTATTTGACCTAATAAGAAAAACATTTTTGCTCCAGATTTTATAACAATATCTCAATATCTCAATATCTTAGAAGTTATGAACGATTAAGTGAAATGGATATCAGAAAAAATTGCAATTACGAAAAGCATAACATTTGGCCATTATATTTTATTTTGGTGGAAACTTAATTTGTTTCTTAAAATTACAAAAAAAAAAGTGAACTTTTTGAGATGTGAGCAAATTAGATTTTTTTTTTTCAAAACGTATGAAACTCTAGCATAGGAAACTCTTACAAAATTATTTTCCTTTTTAAAATTTGTTTAAGATTTAGTGTAAATTACTTTATTTGTAAGATTTCTTTTTATATCAAAAATTGGTACATCAAAACTGTACCAATTCAAAAAAAAAGTTTCTATAAAAAAAAGTAAATGAAAAATATAACAAATTCACCAAATTACTGTTTGGTGAAGCATAAAAAATAAAAACAAAAAATCTTATTGAGCACGTGGGGATTCGAACTCACAACCTTGATATTATTATACAGAAGCTCTATTCACTGAACTATCACCGCTATATCAAAATAAGCAAACTTAACATAACATATTCGGCAGAAAAATTAACTTATTTATTAAATGCGTGAAAACTCGGAAAAACAGCTTTTCCCAGAGATGAGACCTAGCGGGATCGATTTTTCAGCCCCCTCTTCATCTATATTGTAAATTTCATCGAAATCGTTAGTGCCGTTTTCGAGAACGCAATTGCAAATATATATACAAATCTTATTCTATTAAACGAGCAATATTTGTATATATATTTGCAATTGCGTTCTCGAAAACGGCACTAACGATTTCGATGAAATTAACAATATAGATGAAGAGGGGGCTGAAAAATCGATCCCGCTAGGCCTCATGTCTGGGAAAAGCTGTTTTTCCGAGTTTTCACGCATTTAATAAATAAGTTAATTTTTCTGCCGAATATGTTATGTTAAGTTTGCTTATTTTGATATAGCGGTGATAGCTCAGAGAATAGAACTTCTGTACAATAATATCAAGATTGTGAGTTCGAATCCCGCCGTGCTCAATAAGATTTTTTGTTTTTATTTTTTAAGCTTCACCAAACAGTGATTTGGTGAATTTGTTATATTTTTCATTTACTTTTTTTTATAGAAACTTTTTTTTTGAATTGGTACAGTTTTGATGTACCAATTTTTGATATAAAAAGAAATCTTACAAACAGAGTAATTTACACTAAATCTTAAACAAATTTTAAAAAGGAAAATAATTTTGTAAGAGTTTCCTATGCTAGAGTTTCATACGTTTTGAAAAAAAAAAATCTAATTTGCTCACATCTCAAAAAGTGCACTTTTTTTTGTAATTTTAAGAAACAAATTAAGTTTCCACCAAAATAAAATATAATGGCCAAATGTTATGCTTTTCGTAATTTCAATTTTTTCTGATATCCATTTCACTTAATCGTTCATAACTTCTATACCGTTTGAGATATTGTTATAAAATCTGGAGCAAAAATGTTTTTATTATTAGGTCAAATAATTATTTTGTATATAATAAAGGAATCTTGGACCTTAAAACTGTAAACAGCTGGAAAAAAATTTGTAGTTCCTTTCTTTTATTTGCAGTAAGCTTATAAAATTTTAAATGCCTTATAAAAATTCGAAATAAATTAAGATCAAATTTACTCTAAGAATTTTTTAATCGGTCTTAAAACAAAACAAAAAGTTTTAACATTTTTCAATCGGCCGTCTGGGGAGGATGAAGTGACAAATTCACATTTTGTAAATATCATAAGGTGTGAACAGACCACATAGTACAACAACTTTACGGTTAAAAATCTTAGAGTAATTTTTAAACAATACATTGAACTAATACATATGTTAATCCTTTTTTTTTAGAATTGATATGATTAAAAATACTAGACATATTTTTAGTCAAAGCTGTACGTAAATTTAATTAATTGGGAATACAATTTGAATTATGGTAACTTATGTTAAAAATTGAATACAAAATAACTAAAAGACTAATAAAAGCTGTATTTTGCTTACATTTTGTTCATGCTATCGCAAGCAACAGGATGTGGCAAAAAATAAAAACATTGCACTATGCAATTGTTACATTAAATTAAATAATTAATAAAATAAAATTATAATAATAAAAAATTTAAAAAAAATATACTTATCAACCAGGCCGAGAATCGAACCAGACTTCTTTGATTTTTAACATTATCACTACAACAACTTATGCGACTGAGCCGCGACTTTGCTGTTTTCTTCTTAACCCAATAACAAACGGTTGCTGTTTTAGATGCAAAGATCATATTAAGTGAATAGAAAACTACATCTATTGGGTAGTAGCGTACAACGAAAAATAATGCCAATAGTTTTTTTCATAAGTGTTAAATCTAATCGGAACACCCTCTTAACTTAGAACACCCTCTTAACGTGGAGCAGAGCACCAATGCCGAATGAATGAATCAGTTCGTTCAAAACAAAACCAACACAAGCAAAAACAAAAACAAAGAAAGCAGCAGACACAACATGCAAGCAGCTACCCAATCAGCCAAACAAGCTTGGAATAAGCTTTTAACAAGCTTACAAACGTAAGCCTCAAGCTTGGTTAACACTTTCATTTACTATTGTAGAACGCTTACATTTAATTGTAGGATAAACGAAAGTGAACCCTTGGAATAATATTCATTACTTCAAGCTTAATCCAAGTGTTGTTTTTACAATTGGATATAAGTGTTTTAATAAGCTTTTTCCAAGTGTGCTACATTCAACAAATCAATTAGCACTCGCGAAAAATTTTTATTCCGTGGCTCAGTTGGTAAGCCACTGGTTATTTGATTTGTTGTGATTTGGACATCCAAGGTTCAATTCCCAACCAGAACATTTGTATTTTTATTTATTTTTTATTTTCGTTTGTTAAAATTTAAGCATATATTTATATGAAAAATTGCATGCCTTCAAAAATTTTTGTGTTTGCTACCCCAGGGATCGAACGCGCGAACCACCGCATATGTGTCGGACACTCTAACAGCTTGCCGTAAGCCTGATGGCTGCTGAGCGAACAAAATTAAAATAAAATACATATATGTATGTATATATGAGAGCATCACAACTTTGAACAGTTGTAAAACTATTACCGTTGTCAGCGTTTTCTAAGTATGATTGCAAAACACTTACTTAATGCAAGCGTTCCCAAGTATTATTGTACATCACTTGCTTTTTGTGTTTTACGCAATAGTTATACAAAGGAACTTGGAAATTTATTACCTGGGCAAGTGTTTTTCAAGCGTGCTTGGATAAGGCTTGCTTTTTGTATTGCATGTAAGCTTAATCCAAGCACTATTTCTAAATGGCTGATTGGGTAATGATTGATTTTCTTATATAAAAATCTAGATTATTCTTCTAAGCTTTTGCTATTTTGTGACTTTAATATAAAAGTAACAAAATCCAAAATTAGATATTCGTTTAGCGCAGGATATATCTGATACTTTAGTATAAATATTATGTTTGAACGATGAATATTATAGGCTGTAGGTATGACCTTAACAAATTTGTTAAAACGACTGCATTCAAACCGCGCTGTAAGACGTAATTCTACGTAAAAAAAAAACCGAAAATGCTATTTTTGAGATATGAACAGTTTACTTTTTTTTTGAAAAAGTAGGCAACTCTAGCAAAAAAATTCCAAAAGTATTTTATTTTCTTTCTAACGATACTTCATTTACAAAAATAGGGGTAACAAATGACAGAGGTATGATTTATTGAAAATGACTCCATTTTCAAGATTTTCACTTTGACCAAAAATTGCTATCTCCATAACTTTAGGAAAAATTGCGACATAAAAAAATAACTTCTATTCTTGTAAGTGGAAAAGGAGCATGAGGTTAATTTTGGGAAAAAAAAAATTTACTTAGGCTTGGAATGGCCGGCATAAATTCAGCATAAGTAAATTATCAAAATAATTAAACCAAATATAAAAAAAATATAAAACCAAAACAAATTTCGTTTAGTTGAAAAACGAAGTTATGATAAAATAAAAATGCATTTAAAGTTAATTGAAAAATATGATCTTATATGTTGTTTCTAAGATAAAGTTGGCATTTCCGATACATTAAATACCGTAAAAAATTTGAATATACGGCAGGAATCAGAGCGGAGCTCGGTCACCCAGGTACTATTGCTCGTTTAATAGAATAAGATTTTAGGCTTATTTTCTTTCATAAACAAAATTTGTTGTTGTTTGACAGACATTTGAAGTTTCATAAATTTCAGCTCGCATGCAAATCAATTTTTGTTCTTTACTGTTATAAGTATTAAATATTAAAAAATTCTTAGTGGGCAAGGAACAATGAGCGCGTAATTATCGTAGAGTATTTTAAGAGAAACAGAGTGTTATTTCGTTGTCATCAGCAAGCCATTTAAGATATTTGATAATAAATTTCTTAAATGATTTTTAAAGATACATATATGTACATATTTATCCACTGTACTCTAGAATAAAAGTGATGAATGGATAAGAAGTAAATGGCTGGGTTTCTATTAGTAATTCGCAATTGTTTTGTGAAATTTTGCCAGTTCTTTATTAAGTAATTCATTGTATATGTTGAGAGGTTGCTTAGGCACAGACATGAACTGTGTATATATTCAATACATGAAATTATGAACAAACAATATATAATGAATACATTATGCATATACTCATTACATAAAATTATGTATTTAACATATGTTATGAGAAAATTTTGTATGTACTCATTTTATAAATGTATGCACTAAAATATATATAGAGTAATTTATGTATGTACTCATTGCATTAAATTATGTACTCCAAATATGTAATGAGTAAAGTATGTATGTACTGAGTACATGCAAGTTGTTCTAACATTACTGTACTTGCGGTTCGTTTTGCGTTGTTGTTGTTCTACAAGTTTTCGTTTTTGCGTTATCACGGAGAATTGAAAACAATAAGAAATAAGAAAGAAAAGTAAGGAAATCTGTTGGGAAGAAACATTTAGATAATTAAGTGCTGGTCGTGAAGAAAGTTCCTAAATTATTAATTCAAACGCTCATTTTGAATAGTTGATAACAAACGAACATTCGTTGTTTTTATTTTAATTGTGTGAAAAAATCGAAATAATCCAATCGAATTTTTAATGCCTTTAAGTGTTTTTTAAACATCTTTTAACATCTTTCAAACTTACATAAATTGTTATATGTAAGTTTTTTTGTTTTTAATTATCATATTCATTGCAGCAAAAAATATACGGCCATTTCAAGCCTAATGGCAGTTTTTTTCTAAAGATTTATCACATGCTCGTAGACTTGTTTACTTGAAATTTTGTCGATAGGTTCCTTTTCTTCTTATAAGAATATAAGTTATTTGTTTTTTTATAGCAATTTTTTCAAAAATTATGGAGATACTAATTTTTTATAAAAGCAACAATCTTGAAAATCATTTGAAAATCAGTCATTTCCGATAAATCATATATTCGTCATCTGTTACCTTATTTTCGTAAATGAATAAACATTAGAAAGCTATAGCGATTTAGAAAAACTTTAATATTTTTGAAATTAGTATGCTAGAGTTGCCAACGTTTTGAAAAAACTTTAATTTGGTTATATCTCTAAAAGTGATTTTTTTTTAATTTTAAAAACAAAATAAACATTTCACCAATATAGAATTACGATGGCCAAATTACACGTTTTTTCGCAATCTCTTTTTCTGACACACATATCACTTTATCGTTCATAACTTTTGTACCGTTTGAGATATTTATACAAAATATATATATAATATATATATAAAATATATATATAAATACTTGTTTTATATATAGTAATGACCTCACACGTGACTTTGGCCCATAATATTGGAAAAAACTGGAATAAATTAAAAAATTTTAATTTTTTGGCTTAAGATAATCGGAAGAGATAATAGGGGTATTCGCGCTGACTTGGGTAGTTGGGTACGGGTAGATTGAGTACTTTTGATTACTGCGAGCACCCTTAACTGCAATTGAGTACTTTGTAGAATAACAGCTGATGAGAGATGAGGGACAGCTAGAAAGAGTTGCCACCATATTATTCATGTCATTTTATGAGCGCAAAATTTAGGCCATTGTACGGGCATAAAAAAAGTTATTTTATAGAGGAGTAACTTTTAACGTGAACTTTGCGGCATTTAATAATTTGTATCTCAAAACTTTTAAAATAACTCATTTTAACACATTTGTCTATTTTATTCACTTATAATTTGTTTACTTTGTTTTAGTTTTTTGTCAATTCCATTATTGCCTACTTTTGGAAAAGGTGGTAAATCATGAAAGAAGAACTCATTCAATCTACCCAAACAAGTCAGGGTGTCAGCTTGTGTCAAAGCCAGCGACCCAACTAATTTGTATCCTAAACGTACCTATTTATGTGGCCAGCTTATGCATTTGCTAAGCTATTGCTACGACCTAGTATACAAAAATACCCAATTTCAGTTCTGTAGCTTAAATATTAGCCTTTTTATAGAGTTTTCACTATTGTGGTTTTATGGGAGGTGGGTGTGTTCGTAGGCGGATGGCGCCCACTTTTCTTCCACATTTCAGTTTTGATATAAAATACAATAAATAAAGTATCAAAGTAACAATAAAGTATCAAAAATTTTTTTATAGCTTAAAGAGAAGCCTTTTTATAGAGTTTTAAATTTTGGGGTTGTATGGGAGGTGGGCGTGTTCGTGGCTGTAATCATGTCCACAGACAGACGGACATGGCTAAATCAACTCAGGTGGTGATGCTGATCAAGAATATATATAGTTTATTATACCTACCACCCTCTTTATGGGTGTAACACACGCCGTGACAAAATTAATATACCCCTTACGCAGTACGCGTCGGGGTATAAAGATGGTTAGTAAAATTTTCTTAGGATCAAAACTTTTTACCACGAATATGAGTTGGTTAAATTCTAAACTCAACATGGCTGTGGTATAACCGGAAATGTACTTATTATCTGAGAATAATAAATCATAATTTGTCATTGAGACAACAGTTTTGACTGTAAAAAATTTACATCTGCCTCCGATTTAATTGCATAGTACATTTTTAAATCATTTGCGTACATAAGATGTGGGATATCGTTTAGAACTTCTGACAAGTCGGAAATGAATATGTTAAAAAGGAGAGGACCAAGGTGACCTTGTGGAACCTTGAGGAGACTACAATTTTTTTAGACAAAATTCCTTGAAATTTAACATACTGGGACCTGCAGTCGAGATATGATTTTATCCAACTTAGTGTCGACCCGGCAATACCAAATTTTTCTGAACTGGCGGAAGTGTATGGTTTGGGAAAAGACCACCTTCCACGAACGATGCCCGAATTACTGCGAGACCGAGCGCTAACATGGTATCGAAATAATAATCGTATGTGGCGTGAGTGGAGAAGCTTCAAAGAAGACTTCTTGCATCTCTTTTTTGCCCACGAGGTATTTCGAAGGATTGGATGATGACATAAGACAGAGGCATCAGCGCACTGGTGAATCTTTTATGGATTATGTACTCGCGTTACAGAGCCTTATGCGACATTCAAACTACACCGAGGAACAAAAATTGGAGAGAACATTCCGGAATAGTCGACAAGAGTACCAACTATATATCAAGAGAAAAGACATTGCAAGCCTGGAAGAGCTCATGGCGTTAACCGAAGATTTTGAGTGCATACATGCAGATACGGCAACCACACGAGCACCAGCCCAGCGACCGAGAGAAGAGCGTCATCGAATGGTCACTCAGGTAAGGGAGACACCCATAAATCCACGAACAGCGTGCAGACGATGTGGCAGAGACGGTCACATGCGGCCCGAATATCGAAATCCGTTGGTAATCTTCTGTTGGGAGTGTGGAAAGCGTGGTCTACGAACGATTGACTGCTGTCGTCAGCAGTCGAGAAACGGACAGAACACCCGATAGAGGCGATGCCTATCGGCGAGAGCACATACGGTCCCTCGCATCCCGTAGAAAGCCTGCAGCACGACGAAGCCCACATTTTTATATTTGTTACCCTCGGAGATGAAGTTCAGAAGGCCACGATTGACACGGGAGCAATCAGGAGTTTCATGAGCCAACAGTTATCAGAAAAACTGGTTCACACAGGTGAGAAGAGACAGAAGAACATCGTCGTGCTTATGGCAGACAACTCAGTGCGAACATCTCGTGAAGCTCCTGATCCTGGACGTAAGTCAAGGAAAAGATAGCTGAAGGATCCCGTTACTCGTCCTACCCGACATAGTGGACGATATCATTCTGGGAATGGATTCTCTTCTCAGAATGCAGGCGATATTCACGTGCGGCGGCCAGACAATAACATTAAAATGTCACGAGGCGACAACAAGTGCTAGCGGTTCCCCATTATGCACAGTGGTGCGAGAAGACGAAGTTACGGAAACTGAACTGAAAGACAGTTTCTTGAAGACTGAACTAGCTGAGTTCGAGAAGCTAGAGGGTTTATCGAATATAACAACTCATAAGATTGTTATGCAAGACGATAGACCAATAAAACAGAGATACTTTCCGAAAAATCCTGCAATGCAAGAGATCATCAATAAAGAGATCGACGAGTTACTGGAAAAGGGGTGTATTGAGCCCTCCAATAGACAGCGCCCCAATCGTGCTGGTGAAAAATAAGACGGGAAAATGGGGACTCTGCGTAGATTATAGGCAGTTAAATGCAAAGTCCATACCAGAAGCCTATCCAATACCGCGAATACCTCATATTCTAGACCGCCTCTGTGATGCAAAATACATCAGCAGCCTAGATCTGTAAAATGGCTATTGGCAGATTCCTATGGACGAGGGTAGTAAGCAATTCACTGCATTTACGGTACCAGGTCGAGGTCTGTTCCAATGGAAAGTGATGCCTTTCGGGCAACACTCAGCCCCAGCGACCTTTCAGCGAGCGTTAGACCAAATTATTGGTCCTGAAATGGAACCACACGCATTTGCATACTTGGATGACATAATCGTCACCGGAAACTCATTTCATCAACATATGACGAATTTAAAATAAGTTTTTCGAAGACTCCGGGCAGCAAATCTAAAGATAAACGTCGAGAAATGCGAATTCTTCCAACAAGAGACGACATATTTAGGTCATGTCGTAAGTAGCCAAGGAATACACACCGACCCCGAGAAAATATCAGCGATTAAGCAGTTAGAGGCCCCTACGAACACGAAGGAGCTACGGCGAGTCCTGGGAATAGCCTCGTGGTATAGACGCTTTGTCCCGGAATACTCAACCATTGTGCACCCACTTACGACACTGTTGGGAAAAGGAAAACATTGGAAGTGGGGTGACAGCCAGCAGGAAGCATTTGAAGCCCTTAAAGCCAAACTAACCGAGGCACCAATCTTGGCGTGCCCAAACTTTAACGAGAAGTTTACTCTCCAAACGGATGCAAGCGACTACGGGCTTGTACTGACGTAAGGTCAAGGAGACGAAGAGAGAGTTATCGCGTATGCCAGTCGACACCTTAACAAAGCAGAGCGGAACTACTCACCGACGGAAAAAGAATGTCTCGCCATAGTATGGGCAATCCGCAAAATGTGACCTTACCTTGAAGGCTACAAGTTCACAGTGATCACGGATCACTTGTCGCTGAAATGGCTCAATTCAATAGAAAGTCCGTTTGGACGCGTAGCCAGGTGGGCTCTGGAACTTCAACAGCACACGTTCGATATTCAATATCGCAGAGGAAAATTGAACGTGGTCGCTGACGCCTTATCTCGGCAGCCTCTCAAGACGGTGCTTAAAACAACAACCGAAGATGCCATAGACGGTACCTGTAATTGGTTACTGAAGAAGACTAATGAAGTCTTAGAAAACCCAGACAAGTTCCCAGACTACATCATAGAAGAAGGACAGATGTATCGACACATAGCGAGCCAAGCAAACGATGAAGATTGTGTTCCATGGAAACTTTGTGTACCCACCTATGCGAGAGAAAGAGTTCTGAAAGAAAACCATGGTAGTCCGTGTGCCGGTCACCTAGGCATACGAAAATCAATTGCAAGTGTAGCCAATAGATACTATTGGCCAGGTATGTTCCGTGATATCGGCCGTTACGTGCGTCGCTGCGAATCGTGCCAAAGATATAAACCAAGCCAACAAAGTCCTGCTGGTAAGATGCTTACCCAAATCGCGGACGAGCCTTGATCAATCTTGTGTGCCGATTTCGTGGGACCACTGCCCCGATCTAAGCATGGTAACAACATGCTCCTGGTGTTTTTCGACAAGTTTTCGAAATGGACTGATCCCACACCGCCCAATTTTCGAGTCGAACTTTCAAAAAGTTTTTAGCCGAGCTAGGAGTGAAACATCATTTCACTGCTCCGTATACACCCCAGGAAAATCCAACGGAACGGGCCAACCGAACTAACAAGACGATGATAGCACAGTTTACTGGTGAACAACAACGCGTCTGGGACGAACTGCTACCAGAGATTTCACTAGCCATGAACACGAGTGTCTCTGAAACCACAGGATATAGCCCAGCCTTCCTTACCCAAGGACGTGAACTCCGCTTACCAAAAACGGTATATGATGAGCAAACATTTGGCACTGGACAAGAGCCTCAAGCAGCACTTGAGAGACAAAACAAGCTTAAAGAAACTTTCGAGATTGTACGCCGCAACCTAGAACGGGCTGCGCAATACCAAGCCCGACATTACAATCTGCGAGGACGGAACTGGAGCCCAAAGATTGGTGAAGTCGTCTTGATCAAACAACATCACCTATCGAAGGCAATTGATAACTTTGCAGCTAAATTGGCTCCTAAATTCGATGGCCCATACAAAATTGTAAATTTTGTCTCGCCAGTAATAGTACGCGTCAAACGTGAAGGAGAAATGCGAGTGCGAAAGGCGCACATCAGTCAGTTCAAACTATTTCAGGCACTGCGATGCAGCGCCACCTGCGTCAACAACTGCGCCGCAGTTTCACCTGCGATATCAACTGCGTTGCAGCGATATCTGCGTCAACAACTGCGCCGCAGCGACATCTGCGATAACAACTGCGATGCAGCGCCACCTGCGTCAACAAGGGTATGTTCGAGCTGCAAACACTGCGGCTGTGTTGCATGATTTGTCAAAGCATTACGTTCTTTGCTAATTTCTGGCAACATTGGCCAAAGCAAAACGTTCTAGCGAACAAAAATTTGACATTTGATGCGCAGGAAATGCGAAAAAGCGGCAACACAAAATTTTTGTCTGCAGAATAATACTGCATGAAGAAAAGTAAGACAAATGTTAATTTATTTTATTTTTTATTATTATTATTGGCCACGTATATAAATTTACTAATAATTCAATCAGGGGCCTGTTGCACAATATTTTACAAGTTAATAATACTAGCAATTTTCTTGTATTTTGTGATTTCTGTTGCACAATGAATTTATGAAAATTTTAATAATACACGTAAATTTACTTGTATTATTTGTGACTTTTACAAGTTTACGTTTCACGTATCACTAATAGTACCTGGGCGACCGAGCTCCGCTCAGATTCCTGCCGTATATTCAAATTTTGTACTGTATTTAATGTATCGGAAATGCCAACTTTATCTTAGAAACATATAAGATCATATTTTTCAATTAACTTTAAATGCATTTTTATTTTATGATAACTTCGTTTTTCAACTAAACGAAATTTGTTTTGGTTTTATATTTTTTTTATATTTGGTTTAATTATTTTGATAATTTACTTATGCTGAACTTATGCCGGCCATTCCAAGCCTAAGTAAATTTTTTTTTCCCAAAATTAACCTCATGCTCCTTTTCCACTTACAAGAATAGAAGTTATTTTTTTATGTCGCAATTTTTCCTAAAGTTATGGATATAGCAATTTTTGGTCAAAGTGAAAATCTTGAAAATGGAGTCATTTTCAATAAATCATACCTCTGTCATTTGTTACCCCTATTTTTGTAAATGAAGTATCGTTAGAAAGAAAATAAAATACTTTTGGAATTTTTTTGCTAGAGTTGCCTACTTTTTCAAAAAAAAAGTAAACTGTTCATATCTCAAAAAATGCATTTTCGGTTTTTTTTACGTAGAATTACGTCTTACAGCGCGGTTTGTATACAGTCGTTTTAACAAATTTTTTTAAGGTCATACCTACAGCCTATAATATTCATCGTTCAAACATAATATTTATACTAAAGTATCAGATATATCCTGCGCTAAACGAATATCTAATTTTGGATTTTGTTACTTTTATATTAAAGTCACAAAATAGCAAAAGCTTAGAAGAATAATCTAGATTTTTATATAAGAAAATCAATCATTAGCTGCTTGCATGTTGTGTCTGATGCTTTCTTTGTTTTTGTTTTTTTTGTTTTTGCTTGTGTTGGTTTTGTTTTGAACGAACTGATTCGCAGCATTGGTGCTCTGCTCCACGTTAAGAGGGTGTTCTAAGTTAAGAGGGTGTTCCGATTAGATTTAACACTTATGAAAAAAACTATTGGCATTATTTTTCGTTGTATGCTACTACCCAATAGATGTCGTTTTCTATTCACTTAATATGATCTTTGCATCTAAAACAGCAACCGTTTGTTATTGGTTTAAGCAGAAATCAGCAAAGTGATTTCTCAGTCGGATAAGCTGTTGTGGTGATAACATTAAGAATCAAAGAAGCCTGGTTCGATTCTCAGCCTGGTTGATAAGTATATTTTTTATTAATTTTTTATTATTATAATCTTATTTTATTAATTATTTAATGTAACAATTGCATAGTGCAATATTTTTATTTTTTGTCACATCCTGTTGCTTGCGATAGCATGAACAAAATGTAAGCAAAATACAGCTTTTATTAGTCTTTTAGTTATTTTGTATTCAATTTTTAACCTAAGTTACCATAATTCAAATTGTATTCCCAATTAATTAAATTTACGTAATTAATTAAATTTTAGCTTTGACTAAAAATATGTCTAGTATTTTTAATCGTATCAATTCTAAAAAAAGGATTAACATATGTATTAGTTCAATTTATTGTTTAACAATTACTCTAAGATTTTTAACCGTAAAGTTGTTGTACTATGTGGTCTGTTCACACCTTATGATATTTACAAAATGTGAATTTGTCACTTCATCCTCCCCAGACGGCCGATTGAAAAATGTTAAAACTTTTTGTTTTGTTTTAAGACCGATTAAAAAATTCTTAGAGTAAATTTGATCTTAATTTATTTCGAATTTTTATAAGGCATTTAAAATTTTGTAAACTTACTGCAAATACAATAGAAGGAACTAAAAATTTTGTTCAAGCTTTTTAAAGTTTTATGGTCCAAGATTCCTTTATTATATACAAAATAATTATTTGACCTAATAAGAAAAACATTTTTGCTCCAGATTTTATAACAATATCTCAATATCTTAGAAGTTATGAACGATTAAGTGAAATGGATATCAGAAAAAATTGCAATTACGAAAAGCATAACATTTGGCCATTATATTTTATTTTGGTGGAAACTTAATTTGTTTCTTAAAATTACAAAAAAAAAGTGAACTTTTTGAGATGTGAGCAAATTAGATTTTTTTTTTTCAAAACGTATGAAACTCTAGCATAGGAAACTCTTACAAAATTATTTTCCTTTTTAAAATTTGTTTAAGATTTAGTGTAAATTACTCTATTTGTAAGATTTGTTTTTATATCAAAAATTGGTACATCAAAACTGTACCAATTCAAAAAAAACGTTTCTATAAAAAAAAGTAAATGAAAAATATAACATATTCACCCAATCACTGTTTGGTGAAGCTTAAAAAATAAAAACAAAAAATCTTATTGAGCACGTCGGGATTCGAACTCACAACCTTGATATTATTATACAGAAGCTCTATTCACTGAGCTATCACCTCTATATCAATATAAGCAAACTTAACATAACATATTCGGCAGAAAAATTAACTAATTTATTAAATGCGTGAAAACTCGGAAAAACAGCTTTTCCCAGAGATGAGACCTAGCGGGATCGATTTTTCAGCCCCCTCTTCATCTATATTGTAAATTTCATCGAAATCGTTAGTGCCGTTTTCGAGAACGCAATTGCAAATATATATACAAATATTGCTCGTTTAATAGAATAAGATTATTATTGTTGTCAAGATAGAACTAATATTTTGTATTTTTTTTTACAAGAACATACTTACTTGTATTTAAGTATATTTTACTTGTAAATTCGATTTTTTAAGGATTTTATGCTTTTTTAAAATTTAAAAAGTCTGCTTAGAGGCTTAAGTCAGATAAAATGTTAAATTGTGATCAACAGTTAAGGATCATTTAGTAATTTATTTTTAACAGATTGTTGTTTTACGTAATTATGATGTAGGTATATTAAGTTATGTTAGAATTAGAAAAATAATTTTTTTAAATGAATAAGAAATGAATTAAGTAAAAATTCAAAAACACTTTAAGTTGTGAGAGATATTTTAAAGTTGTAAGAAAAAATTTCAGATAAAATGAGAGTAAAATAGCACTTTAACGGTGGTCATACGATAACAAAATTTGTTAAGATTTAAAATTAATTTTTTTTCCAGATCGGACAATTTTTGCGACTCCCAGCGCTGCAACCACGAGGCCCTGTTTTTTTCTCTGCCGCCAGTTTGGAGCTCTATAAAACCATGTTGAAGTAAAAAATATATTTTTTTGATTTTTTTTTTTCTTGTAATTTGTTCAATTATCTACAATAATAATAACTTTTGGAAAAATGTTTGTTTTTGACTGAGTTATGAATATTTAAAAAAAAGTCTTTTTCTCTGCCGCGAATATTATGTCCCACCTTAAAATGCTTTCTAATTTTTGTTTTTAGTTCAAAATATAACGTCAAACTCACAGATAACTTGTATTTTTTAAACAGCTGACTTGTAAAAATTTCGTTAAATTATTACCCCAGTAGAAATCATTATGCAACACAAATTATTAGTCCTAATATTATTAGAAATTGTGAATTGTAAAATAAACTAGTAATATTTGTAAATTGTGCAACAGGCCCCAGAAATGCGTGAAAAATATATCACCAGGATATAATTGAATGGTTTTAAAAAAATTCTTCTTCTCTTCTTAAGTCTCTTGCTTCTTTCAATTTCAATAACAAACTTTATCATTTTCTATTCTATACAAAATTAAACTTGCACAAAAATCTATCTTTGCTTTAATTTATGGAAACTGTGCAAAATACGCGCAAAATATCAGCAACGTATCAGCTGAGCATCTGCAACAGTGTTGGAAGCGTGTAGAAAGGCCGCAGTGCTGCCGCATTTATTGAGTGCCTCGAACATACCCCAACTGAACCGCAGCTTCACCTGCGATATCAACTGCGGTGCAGCACCATCTGCGTCAACAACTGTGCCGCAGCTTCACCTGCGATATCAACTGCGATGCAGCGCCATCTGTGTCAACAACTATGCCGCAGCTTCACCTGCGTCAACAACTGAGATCGCAGATACGGGTTTGTTCGGAAATGCAAAACAAATGCGCAACCTGCTTTTGCAGGCTGTGCAGAAATCATGACGTTTGACATAAATGATAGAAATGATAGAATGCTGCAATAATTTAGATTGCATTTTAGAACACGTGCGCCAGCGACAAATTCAGATTCAAGGTCCAGCCTGGTCCTTAGGAGGAGCTTGGTCTCAGTAAATGATAAACTTTCTCTGAAAATACAAAAAGTTAAAAAATTAATATATAAATAGTCTTTAATTACAATTTTTTAACTTACTTTTCTTCTTCCATTTTGTTTATCCGAGTGTTCGCAGCGTAAAATAAAATGTTGCAATAAATGCGCAATTGCTGATGTAAAATTGACTTTGCAGAACACACGACGTTTGCAGTGCTGCCAAATTTGCATATCAGAACAATATGTTTCCGAACAAACCCTACACCTGCGTCAACAACTGAGAACGCAGCTAACCTACGTCAACAACTGAGGCTGCCGCGACACTTGCGTCAACTGAGAACGCAATTAGACCCGCATCACTGAACCGCAGCGTGCAACACGGACAACACCAGACGCAAACCGCAGGCAGAACAAGCACGTGCAGCTATGTATAGTAATGTGCACCGCTGCAGGTATAGCAAAACATCATCGTGCATGGCTACACGTACACAGCTGGTTACCCACTACATGCATCGCAGCTGTGAAGTGCATGTATCCAACTGCAGTGCAGCTACACACACACACTAACAACACCTCTGCACACTGAGGTTACGCAGCAGCGCAGCGAACTGCAGCTAGGCAGCGACGTCCACATATCGCTGCATGCAACAATGCACATCAATATACATGGCATCTGCCTGCCTGTATATCTGCATCGGATGCAACCACATGTGCACATATGGACCAATATAGCCCATGTGCAAATATGAACCGGGACGGTCCATATGCAATATTTCATAAAGGTTATTTACTTACCATGCCAAGTATGTACCCCAAGGTTCACAGGGCTAGCGCTCGCGGCGCAGCCACGCACAAAATAATCCAAGGTCAGCGTCCGCGACGCAGCCTTAGAACGACACCAAGACCAGCGCCTGCTGCGCAGCCACGTTGCAAGAACACCGTGGCCAGCGCCCACGGCGCAGCTTGGACCAAGAGGATCAACATTGGGATTCCAAGAGGGAATTCCAAGGTCAAAACCCGAAGATGAACCGGTTCACCACACTGAAGACCTAGACCGACAGAGGGAAAAGAACACACAAGACAGCGCCAGCATAGCGCTCACTATAATGCTACATTTTTAGAATGATCACATATTTTCACACATCACATATTTTAATATCCAACACAACAACGCTGGCCGGAATGCCCGGTGGAGCACCCACTCCCTCTGCAGCACGTAACGATGGCTGGACGGACATCTATGTCTTAATCCATCGGTAGCCAGCTTGCTCCGGTGTCTAACAAAAAAAAAAAAACAAAAAAGAAAGCTATCATTTACGACGATGGAGACCATCAATATCAGCGACAGTGAGAGCGAGTCCGAGTCGGTGGGATGATTATTCATGCCTGCAGACACCATGGAGGATGATGACGCTACGGAGCGGTACGTGTCTGAAGAAGACGAGGCGCCACCAGCACCGTCTTGGGTGTCGGTGTCGAGTGAGGAGGAGGAGGAAGAAGAGGAAGTTCGACCAGAGGGCCGGTTCGACCTATGGGTGGAAGAACAGGTAACACGATGGCCTGACTTCCGCATGAAGACCGTGTGGGTGAAGGCAACCTTCACCCAGGAGTGTGTGGACGACGGCTCAGAGCAGGAGCCGTTGGTCGAATTTCCGCCATCGCCGCCAGCGATCGAGTGGGCGGACAGTTGCGTGAACAACGACGTCGATCCAGGCGATAACATCAACAACAACAACAACAACAACGACACTAACACCAACACCAACAACAACAACAACAACAACAAAAACAATAACATCAACAACCACAACAACAACATCAACGACAACAACAACATCAACGACAACTACAGCAATAACAACTACAACAGCAACCACAACAACGACAGCAGTAGTAGCGGTAGCTCCAGCTACAATGGAACCACGCCATCTAGCGGCAGCAGCTCGTGCTGCATATTGATGTGCTGCATATTGATAGCAGCGAAGGTGAGGGCGACGACAGCTACCCGGTGGCCATTCCCAACGCAATCCAGGCAATGTTGGTTGGCAGACGACCGGGTGAAGTGCGCAGCTCGATACGCACGGTGAATGGGCTGCGCTACCGAATCAAGGTCGGACGGAGGGGCGAGGTGAGGATCCGCTGCCTGCCCGAAGTAGGAGGGGCGTGTGACGCCAAAAATCGACCTCGCCGATTTTGACGACAACAATCAAGAGCGACACTTGTTGAACACCACCACACACATTGAACGAATTTTTTTACAAACACATATATGAATTGAAGAAAAAAAATAATAAATTCATGAATTTCTATATAAAGGCATTATCACGTTTTTCTTATACTTTGGCAACTCAGCTCAAATAAACAAAGAACACATAGACAAGAAAGAGAGGTATGACACACGCACACGTATAATGCTGGCGTGATATTTTTCGTGCAGTCGAGGCAAAGGCAAAGTGCTGGGCCAATTTTAGCCACAGGTTGCAACAACAAAAGCAAATGCGTACGGTATGTTGTTTACGCCAAACAACCGAGAAGTTCCGATTGCGGGATCTCGTTGACAACAAAGGCACATCAAGGCAACTATAAAAGCCAGCGCAACCACAGACTGAGGAGAGTCTTTGATCATAATTTGTGACGATCAGTCTTTGATTATATTCAGTGTGCGAGAAAAGTCAGTGCGTGATTATTAACGTTCAATGCGAAGCAGAGTGCAGAATAACAGCAAGCAGAGTCCAAAATAGCAAAAGAATAACAAGCAGAGTCTGCATCGAGGAGCTGCAGCAACCACAAGGGAAAACAAGCTAAACTAAGAAGCGAGTGCAGAGTCGGTGGCTTGTAGGCCCACCTGCAAACAGTATCAAGCAGAGTTGGTGGCTTGTATGCCCATCTGCAAACAGCATCAAGCAGAGTCGGTGGCTTGTAGGCCCACCTGCGCAGAACGGCGAGCAGAGTTAGCGGATTGTAGGCCCACCTGCAGAGTAGCAAAAAACAGAGTCGGTGGCTTGTAGGCCCACCTGTTTAAAACCTTTTTGTTAGCAATGCCCGTGGCTTGTAAGCCCGCGTGTTTATTTATTTTTCCAGCTAGCAGTGTCGGTGGCTTGTAGGCAGCAGGAGGATCAGTGAACAACACAAGCAATTGATATATATAATATATATATATAACATATATTATAGCAAGTAAACAAGAAAACAATAAAATATTGTTAAACCTAGATAACTATAAAAAACCCAAAGTGTTATTAATTCTTGTCACGGACCCTGGGATCCCGCTGAGCGTACCTCAGCGTTACAAAAGAACACAGGGAGGTTCGTTACAGGGGGTAGGCGTGACATCTTTGTGTTTGTATAAAACACATACATACCAAATTTTATTGTTGTAGGCTAATTATAAGCTGAGTTATGCAGTTTTAAATTTTTGCATTGTATGGGAGGTGCATGTGACCATGTGTACCAAGTTTCATCCAATTATCTGTACTCCTTCTTCTTATCCTGTATTTACGGACAACACACAGACGGACGGACGTGAATAGCTCGACTCACGATGTGACGCTGATGAAGAATATATATACTTTTCTATACCGCACTCGCTTTGTTCTATGCGTTACAAACGTTTGCACAAAGTTAATATACCCTCACCTTTCAGGTTTAGGGTATAAAAATACTAAAGACTGATACACTAGCTTCCTTAAATTTTGTCAAGGAAGGAATTAATAGCAGTGGAGGAGAATTGTTTAAGCCAGAGACTGATATGTATAAATTAAAATGAAAATGATCGATAAGTTCATTTGTATATGTATTTGCAATTATAATTGCAAGATAATTTTATATACTCTTATTGTTTTGTTAAGTGTAATTCTTGAATATTGAAATTTTAGGCGAAATGCACTTTGTAGGACGTGGACTTATTTTAAAATTAATGTTTTTTATTATAAAATTTAAATAAAGGCCATAAAAATATAAAATTTTTGATACCCATGGGTACTTTTAATGTAATGAAATTTTTTCTTTAAGGAAAATAAATGCATTTCAATAAAACAAAAATTTCATTATAAACAGTAACAAATTTAAAAAAACAGAAAAAAAGGTAAGTTTACAAATTGCCTTAAATGCATTATAAATTAATATGAAATAATTGTGTCAACATACTTCTTTGATATCGTCTAAACATTACTAAAAATAACAACAACAAAATTACAACAAAATTTTCTTAAAAAAAACTGATGCCATCATGTGTGGTTTTGTAAGAGCTTTCTTTTGGTACCAAATTTCTAAATAGTTCCATGGAAAATAGCGAAATTATAGCAAAAAAACGAAATTTTCACTGATTTTTGAACGCGAGTTTGAAACCCTAAACCATCGATTGAGCACGTATAAAAAAATATGTCGACCTTAGATTTTTGTCTTCTATCACATACCCGAAAATTATTCAAATAGGAGACTGTCACCTGGGGAACTTTCCTTGTAAGTAGTAAACTTTACATAAAACTCCAAAACAAAGAGACCAAAGTAACAATAAATAAAATGAATATTAGTAAGCTTGCGGCCACTATCCAACCCAAGATCCTACGTGGAAAAGAGATTAAACTCTTAAACACCAAACCAATTCCAAATATAACGCAGATATATACGCGTAAATATGTACAAACATATATGTGTATTAGACCGGGTCGGTCCCCATACAAAAAAAATAAGCTTGAAAAGTCCGCCCTTATATGAAAGCTTACCTCGAGAGAATTACGTGGGCATAATAATTTTTTTTTTGGCACCCTGTATGAAGCGCCAAAACCGTTTTTTCGTTATAACTTTGCTTCCTTAAGTCTGATCTTCAAATGCAATATATCGTTAAAAAGGTATTAATGAACCCTACAATTGTTTTATAGGCTCCATCAACCTAAAACCTCAAATTCGTTAAATTATTTCAGTTACGCAGACTTCTACCCCCTTAATTGAAAATTATTTTTTCATAAATAAAAAGCCCTTAAAGAACCAACAAAGTTTGTCCTTGAAAGTTTTTAAATAAGTTGATAATCAAACAAGTTACCATAGATCATAGTTTGGAACGGCCAAGAAAGGGTTCTTCCTTGTGAAACAATGAAATTGTGTTGTTTTAAACTTTGAAATCACATACCTATCATATCATATCAGTTTTTTTACAATATTTAATTTTTAATCAGTCTCCAATGAATTATATATTTATATATTGACACGAAACAAATCATTTATATAAGTTTTTCATAAAAATACTATCTTAAGATATTCTCTCCAATTATGTTTTTCGTCGCGTGTGAAATTAATAAATCGAAACTACCGACAAAACGCGATGTTATTGAATATTTACTATTTCTTAAACGTGAAGGTAAGAAATTGAAGGAATAAGGGTAACATCGCGGTGAGCGATCTATGTTGATTCTACATTTATTTCAGTGTGGTTGATGATTTTAAATAAATAATAATAAATAAAAAACTTTGAACTTTATTTCTTCATGTTTGCATTGAATTATTTTCGTGAAAAAGCGCGCATAAACGTACAAACATAATCACTCGTGTAACAACATATATGTGACTAATTCGTCTCGGTTAACCTCACCGTCTTTGCGCTGTGCTCTGCCGCTATATTTATTATTTTTGGTTGAATAACAAGGTTGCCTCAAACTGACTGTGCTCTCTTTCGCTTATCCGAAAGTGTCAAAATCAACTGGCTGTTGAAAAAAAGAACAACAAAAACAACAGCTGAAGCAGTTCGCTTTGACATTTGCGGCAGTCGCGCTCTCCGTGTTGCGGCTACCTTATTCAGTGTACCCTGGTTGCGTTCTCATTCGTTAAACTGCTCAGTTTGGTATACTCATGACGCCATTTCCTATGCTGACGCGCCAACAGCGTGGCAACAACAAAAATGAAAACACACCGAACTTGGTAAACAGCAACTCAGGCTCGTTATCTGCTCAATTGAGTGCTTTAGAAGAACGACTCAAAGCTAATGCCAAAGAAGAAATAAAACTATTAGAAGACCGTCTTCGGCAGCATTCCGACAGCTTATTCAACCGTCTCTCTATTGACTTTGTAAACAGGTTTGAACGTATAGAGAGTGAAGTGGAGTCAACTCAAGAGAAATTGAGTCAAAACCTGTCGAACTTTGAAAAGAAAATTATTTTGCTAGAAGATCAGCTAAGTGCTCTTAACATCCGCTGCAACGAGCTTTTTGAGCAAGTAAGCAATAATACGAACAGCAGTAGTGCTAACAATAGCAACTGTAACAGCAACAACAACAACAATAACAACAACAACAACATTCCGGACTATTCCTCTGATGTAGTTCTTTTTGGAATACCATTCTCACCGGGGGAGAACCTTAAGAGCATTTTTAATATAATCTGCCGGTTCATTGAATTTCAATCGCCTCCCATAAGAGATGTCTTTCGTGTAAAGGCAAATTCAAAAAACATTAACCCGGTAGTAGTGGTTAAATTTTATACACCCTACGATCGTAGCCGCGTTTTAAAGGCCTTTGGAGATTTTCGGAGGAAAACTAAAAAAGCGGTCAATCTGCGCGAAGCTGGTATCGACTCAGATAACAATGTTTATATACATGAGAGTCTTACCATTGAAAGCTGGAAAATACTACAAGCCGCCATCACTCTTAAGCGTCAGAAAAGAATTTTTAACGCTTTTACTCGTCGGGGTGCCGTTTACATCAGGCTTCTCAAAGATGGTGAAAGTGTTCAAATACACAACAACGAAGAACTCCAAACAATTGTTGGTGCTGGTGATATTGGAGATGGCTTATAAAGCAGCTGCCTTATTTTTACATTGTTTTTTAATATTTTTATTAATTTTCTTTTATGTTTTTAAAATTACTTATATACTTTCTGTTTATTTTTATCTATCTTTTTACTTTCTTCTCCTCTTCTTTCCTTCTACGTTTTTCTATTCTCTACCATTTCGTATTATAAATGCTTTCAGTTCGGTTTATAAATACCTCTATTACATATTATATTACATTTATTATTTTTATGTCTGTTGTAAATTATACTGATTTTGACGTTAAAGACAATCATAAAACTATGATTGAAATTATGTGTAGGCAGCATGAAGGTCTAAAAATCGTGCACTTCAACGCAAGAAGTTTAAATGATTTTAAGTTAGACTGTGCAAATCATGTATTCGCAAATTCCTCTGTTGATATAATTTGTGTCTCAGAGACATGGTTCCATGAAGACGTGATTGACTCTTATCTTAATATATCTATGAATTAATATATCTTATGATTATGAATTATGAATTCAATTTTAAAAAAGCTGACTTTTTGAAGTTGAATCAATTACTTAATAGTAAAGTTAACGTAATTTTAGAATATATAAATGGACATAATCTTAATGAATCCATTAATTTTTTTTATTTGTAACTCTTTGCTGTAATTTCTCAGTCCGTACCATATAGCCTCAAATTTGCGAAAAACTCGGCGTACCCTTGGTACACAAAAGAATTAAAAGCACTTCGCAATAACAGGAATAGGGCTTGGAAGAGATACGTCTGTAGTTTGGGCTCAAGTGACCTAGAAACATACAAACGTTTGTTTCTGGAATTTCAGAATCTCTCAGCTGTATTGTATAATGAATATTTAGACAATATTAAGCTGAGAATATTGTCTGATCCAAAGAGATTTTGGGGGTTCATAAATACTAAGAAAAAATCTGATGGATTTCCTTCATCCTTCAAAACTCTTGATGGATTTACGGACGATCCATCTATAATTTGTGGCCTTTTTGCCAATCTTTTCAAGGAATCTTTTTGTTCAGATTCTTTTAATCCTGATGAAGGGTATTTTGACTATATGAACTCTTCACCCAGGGTCTCTTTGGAGTATATATCCTTCACCTCTGAGGATATTTTAAAGTATATTGGGACACTCGATGAAGATTTTGGCGCTGGACCCGATGGAATTCCTGCCGCATTGTTAACTCAATGCGGTTCCGTTTTATGTCAACCACTTTCTTTATTATTTAACAAATCAATTTCAGAAAGTTATTTTCCAGTTTTTTGGAAAAAATCATTTATAAGTCCTATATATTATAAAGGTTGCAGGAATGACGTTATAAATTATAGGCCCATCGCTAAGCTTTCGTCGATTCCAAAACTTTTTGAGCGAATTGTGTACGATCGTGTAAAGGTTCATTGTGGAGAAGTCATAACAACTCGTCAGCATGGTTTTGTTAATGGCAGATCCACTGTGTCCAACCTTCTCGATTTTACATCTTTCTGCCTTAATACAATTGAATCAGGTAACCAGGTCGACTGCATTTACACTGACTTTAGTAAAGCGTTTGATAAATTACCACATAATTTAATTTTATTTAAACTCAAGTTTTTGGGATTTCCACAATATTTTGTCAGCTGGATTAAATCGTATTTGACAGAACGATCTTATCAAATACGATTCCGAGGAGTTCTGTCTCCTGAATTTGTTGCGGAATCAGGTGTTCCTCAAGGCAGTCACTTAGGTCCACTTCTGTTTATTTTAGCCATTAATGATGTTACCCACATTATTAAACACTCTCACCTGTTAATTTATGCAGATGATATGAAAATATACAGAACAATAAATACTAAAGACGACTCCAACCTACTCCAGGCTGACCTGAAATCTTTTGAAGTTTGGTGCTTTAAAAATAATATGTTTCTAAATCCTGTCAAATGCCAAACTATGACCTTTTCGCGCAAAAGGAATAATTTAATTTTTGACTACAATATTAAAGATACTGCTTTAAGTCGTGTTGAGGCCGTCAAAGACCTTGGTATATGCATGGATTCTAAGCTATCGTTCAACAATCATATTGATTACATTTGTAAAAAAGCATTTTCTATGCTTGGATTTATAAAACGCTGGGCCAAAGAATTCAATAGCATGATTACAACTGCTACGTTGTATTATGCAATAGTGCGCCCTCACTTGGAGTACGCAAGTCAAGTTTGGTCCCCAAGTTATAGTGTGCACGTTGAACGTATAGAGAGAATCCAAAAACGTTTTGTTCGGTTTGCTCTTAGGGGCTTAGGTGGGATTGATTTTTTGAACCTTCCTCCTTACGAGGATCGTTTAAAACTTTTAAAAATGTAATATTTAAGTGAACGAAGGAAGTCTGCGGATATCGTCTATTTACACCAACTCATAACCGGTGTATTCGATTGTCCGGAATTACTTTCTCTTATAAACTTCAACTCTAACCGTAGTAGTAGTAGAAATGCTAACAACTTAATTTATCTACCATTTAGTAGAACAAATTACATGGCTACTGCTCCCTTGAGTCGCATGAGTGCCTCTGTTAACAACTGTACATTTTTTGATGTTAGTTTGTCAAAAGGTCAACTCAAAAGTAGATTGAAAGCTATTGTGTAATTAGATCTGTGTTTGTGTATGCATGGTTAGTTGTTATGTCCTGTGTTGTCCCTGAGCCCAATCCATTCTATGGTGGGTAAATTTTTCCCACATTAATTTGTTTGGAGCCACTGGAATTCATGACATTGAAATATTTCAATGAGATCTGGATTGTGGCTTCATATATATTAATGCTGAGAATGTGCGAAAAAGCTGTAGTAGCTGAACTCTATTGTTATTGCATGAAAAAAAAAAAAATTATCTAATTATCAGCTTTTCCGAAATGATAGATTGGACAAGAGAGGTGGTGGAGTCGCAATCTATTGTAAAAACAATCTTAAAGTTAATACCCTGGATAAATCTAGTCAATCAGATATAGAATTTATACACATAGAAGTTTTAGGCAATGGCGCTAAAGTTTTTATCTCTTGCGTGTACAATCCAAATTGCAACTGCAACTTGGATCCTCTATTCTCTTCATTATCGAATTTTGCCATAGACTATGACCATTTTATTTTAACTGGTGACTTTAACTTAAATCTCTTAGCCAATAGCAATTCTACCAGCATCTTCCTAGATCGTATATCTGAAGTTGGCCTCACTGTCGTTAACACTTCTATGCCAACTAGGTTTTCGAACAACTCGCCACCGAGTCTACTTAATATCTTCATTGTCTCCGATGCTTCATCTGTACTGTTTTTTGACCAAATATCGTTCCTATCTGATCATGATTTGATTTTTTGCACTTTAAATATCGATCTTGCACCCATTGAATCTGAAACTTATTTCTCATACCGCGATTTTAAGTCAATTAACAAAAACCTTCTGTTTCAAAACCTAGCTCTAATTAACTGGTCAGATTGCTGGTTTTTACAATCAGTTGATGACAAGTTAAATTTTTTCATCGATAAGATAAACTATCTTTTTGATTTACACGTTCCCTTGCGTACGCGGCGCGTCTTAAATAACACTTGTCCCTGGTTTACGCAGTCAGTCAAAAGAGCTCTAAAAAATCGCACGAAGGCACATAGGAAATGGAAACGCAACCCCACTGCTTTAAACTGGAGTGAGTACAAAAATGCTAGGAACGAAGCTACTTCTACTGTTAGGTTGTCCAAAGTAGCATTTTTTAGATCCAAATTGAACCCTGCACTTCCCTCAAAGCAGTTGTGGAGAAATTTAAAAGGTATTGGCATTTGCAAAAAAGACTCTGAAGCCTGTTGCCTAGATCCAAACCAAATGAATGATTATTTTGTTGCTGCATGTGAATCCAACCAAATTTTCACCAATGATGATGGTAGCACGCCTACAATATCTCAAAACGAATTTCAGTTTGGTGCAGTGAATGAAATAGATGTGGTTCGTTGCATTAGGAAAATTAAATCAAATGCATCTGGAGAAGATGGAATTTCCATTAGGTTTATAAAACTTATTTTACCACATGTCCTTAGTCCGATTGTCCACATCATCAACCACTGTTTTACAACCTCATGTTATCCGCAAATTTGGAAGGTAGCGACTATAATTCCTGTAGCAAAGAAATCTAATGCCTGCAACCCATGCGATTTTCGTCCAATCAGTCTTCTGTCTTCGGTGTCCAAGATATGTGAGTCGTTAATGGAGGAGCAGATATCCCATCACTTAAGCGTATTTAACCTCATGTCACATCATCAGTCTGGATTTCGCCCTGCTCACAGCTGTTCCACTGCTGTGGTCAAAATACTCGATGACATAAGAGTACCTTTTGATATGGACGGATTGACTTTGCTCTGCTTGCTGGATTTTTCTAAAGCTTTTGATACCGTCAGTCACTCTATCCTCTGCAGGAAACTTCCTCTTAATTTTCGTTTTTCAAAATCTGCGGTCTGTCTCTTACGAAGCTACTTGGTAGGTAGGTCTCAAAGAGTACGCGTTGGTCAAAATTTTTCTATGCTAAAAAGCACTACTAGTGGAGTACCCCAAGGCTCAGTTCTTGGCCCTCTGTTGTTTACTATGTTTATTAACGATATTTTCAGCATATGCCACCATGTTACTATGCATGCATATGCTGATGACCTCCAATTGTACTTGTCCAGGCCCTTAAGCCTAGTTGAAGATCTATGTGCTAGAATTAATCTTATTCTATTAAACGAGCAATATTTGTATATATATTTGCAATTGCGTTCTCGAAAACGGCACTAACGATTTCGAAGAAATTTACTATATAGATGAAGAGGGGCCTGAAAAATCGATCCAGCTAGGTCTCATCTCTGGGAAAAGCTGTTTTTCCGAGTTTTCACGCATTTAATATATAAGTTAATTTTTCTGCCGAATATGTTATGTTAAGTTTGCTTATGTTAATATAGCAGTGATAGCTCGGAGTATAGAGCTTTTGTCCAATAATATCGATGTTGTGAGTTCGAATCCCGACGTGCTCAATAAAATATTTTGTTTTTATTTTTTAAGCTTCACCAAACAGTGATTTGGTAAATTTGTTATATTTTTCATTTACTTTTTTTTTATGAAACGTTTTTTTTGAATTGGTACAGTTTTGATGTACCAATTTTTGATATAAAAAGAAATCTTACAAATAAAGTAATTTACACTAAATCTTAAACAAATTTTAAAAAGGAAAATAATTTTGTAAGAGTTTCCTATGCTAGAGTTTCATACGTTTTGAAAAAAAAAAATCTAATTTGCTCACATCTCAAAAAGTTCACTTTTTTTTTGTAATTTTAAGAAACAAATTAAGTTTCCACCAAAATAAAATATAATGGCCAAATGTTATGCTTTTCGTAATTGCAATTTTTTCTGATATCCATTTCACTTAATCGTTCATAACTTCTAAGATATTGAGATATTGAGATATTGTTATAAAATCTGGAGCAAAAATGTTTTTATTATTAGGTCAAATAATTATTTTGTATATAATAAAGGAATCTTGGACCTTAAAACTGTAAACAGCTGGAAAAACATTTTTAGTTCCTTTCTTTTATTTGCAGTAAGTTTACAAAATTGTAAATGCCTTATAAAAATTCGAAATAAATTAAGATAAAATTTACTCTAAGAATTTTTTAATCGGTCTTAAAACAAAACAAAAAGTTTTAACATTTTTCAATCGGCCGTCTGGGGAGGATGAAGTGACAAATTCACATTTTGTTAATATCTTATGGTGTGAACATACCACATAGTACAACAACTTTACGGTTAAAAATCTTAGATTAATTTTTAAACAATACATTGAACTAATACATATGTTAATCCTTTTTTTTAGAATTGATACGATTAAAATATTTTTAGTCAAAGCTGTACGTAAATTGAATTAATTGGGAATACAATTTGAATTATGGTAACTTAGGTTAAAAATTGAATACAAAATAACTAAAAGACTAATAAAAGCTGTATTTTGCTTACATTTTGTTCGTGCTATCGCAAGCAACAGGATGTGACAAAAAATAAAAATATTGCACTATGCAATTGTTACATTAAATAATTTATAAAATAAGATTATAATAATAAAAAATTTTAGCTTATCAACCAGGCCGAGAATCGAAGCAGGCTTCTTTGATTCTTGACGTTATCACCACAACAGCTTACGCGACTGAGCCACGACTTTGCTGTTTTCTTCTTAACCCAATAACAAACGGTTGCTGTTTAAGATGCAAAGATCATATTAAGTGAATAGAAAACGACATCTATTGGGTAGTAGCGTACAACGAAAAATAATGCCAATAGTTTTTTTCATAAGTGTTACATCTAATCGGAACACCCTCTTAACTTAGAACACCCTCTTAACGTGGAGCAGAGCACCAATGCCGAATGAATGAATCAGTTCGTTCAAAACAAAACCAACACAAGCAAAAACAAAAAACCAAAAACAAAGAAAGCAGCAGACACAACATGCAAGCAGCTAATGATTGATTTTCTTATATAAAAATCTAGATTATTCTTCTAAGCTTTTGCTATTTTGTGACTTTAATATAAAAGTAACAAAATCCAAAATTAGATATTCGTTTAGCGCAGGATATATCTGATACTTTAGTATAAATATTATGTTTGAACGATGAATATTATAGACTGTAGGTATGACCTTAAAAAATTTGTTAAAACGACTGCATCCAAACCGCGCTGTAAGACGTAATTCTACGTAAAAAAAACCGAAAATGCATTTTTTGAGATATGAACAGTAGAGCGTATCACCAAAATTAACCTATTTTTGACCCCGCCTCAATCGTTAGATATTTGAAAGACATTTTCGATAAAAATATTTTTTTTTTTTTTAAAGTGGTCCCTATGGTGCTATTTTGGTTTTTTCGTTATATCTTCGGTGTTTCTTGTTCGATCCGGAAGATTTTATATCTGTGTGTTTGTTGGTGTTATCCAAATATTTTCTTATGTTTTTTTACCTCAAATGTTTTTTTTCTACTGATTACACAATCGATCTTCGTTCCTACCATATTATCCTGCTTCAAAAAGTCCAATAAATTAAAGCTTTGAAAAAATCATTATAACCATGGGAAGAAGTGAAATCGAAAAAATGGATTTTAGAAGCACTTCCGACCTATTTTGCAAAGAATAACACTTTGCATCAACCCAACATAGTCTCAACACCACCGTTTATTGATCCTCTCTTACCTCCACGTGCTAAATTAACTAAAAATTTTGCCGACATAAGTAGTGATGGCCGGTTTATCATGTCACGTCTTCGTGACCGGCGTTTATATGATAATGTTCGCTTGTACCTTGCCTACCTACATAACAAATCGGATACTATTTGCATTGATGGTCTAACAAAAACTAGTGTTATGGTGTCGATATATCAAGAAGGTCTTCCAACCGACCCAGTTGAGTTGAAGAAAATTTTTATAAATTACCATGATAGCTTTAACTTATCCCCAAAAGATGTGGAAAATGATCTACAAAGATCGCGTGCGAACACAAAAAGTTACTATTGCTCCTAACTTTCACCCGACCACGACCCCTATCTCCAAAAACCAGCCTAACCCTTCAAGTGTCTTAAACTTATTCTAACATAACTGTGGTGGTATAAGAGGTAAACTTAGTAAACTTTTTGTTGATGCTAAATCATGTCAGTTTAATGTCCTGATCTTTACGGAAACATGGTTAAATGATTCTTTTAAAAATGAGGAAATTCTTGATAGCAATTGGACAATATATCGAAACGATAGGGACTATATAAAAACAGGGATTTTATATCTGTGTGTTTGTTGGTGTTATCCAAATATTTTCTTATGTTTTTTTACCTCAAATGTTTTTTTTTCTACTGATTACACAATCGATCTTCGTTCCTACCATATTATCCTGCTTCAAAAAGTCCAACAAATTAAAGCTTTGAAAAAATCATTATAACCATGGGAAGAAGTGAAATAGAAAAAGTGGATTTTAGAAGCACTTCCGACCTATTTTGCAGAATAACACTTTGGATCATAAAAACATTTTTTTTGAATTTTCGAAATCTTTTTGAAATTCAAGGTGACTGTAACGCTCGCAACTGTCAAGTTTCGCGAAATGTGCCCCAATCGATTTTCGTCAGTGACTGCTGTGGCCGACTTATATACTATTTGAACGAAACGCTCCGTGTTTTACGAGTGGCAAAGATAATCTGTCGAAAATAAGACGTGATACAACGGATTAAATTATGACGTCAACATAACATCATTCAATTATTATTTTCTGTGGTGCTCACCTGGAATTTTAATGATTTCGTCTGAATACTGTAGATCAGACAGTTGGTCTTGCTTGTAAAACTGGAGACATGACGGCTCAGTGATCTGAACTCTTGACCAGTCGATCATTTCAGTGTAAGTTGTGCTGCTATAGTTGATGTGGGGTTGGTGGTTGGGACCACGAAATTGCCGAATTTGGCTTCGATTGTGGGTTCTCGACACTATTGGTATTTTTGCGCCATGCCACAATCTTGAAACTTCGTCGTATATATTTTCTGTGAATGCACTGCGTTTGACTTTTTAATTATGCTGAAGAAACAACGCGTATTCCACCACATTTCGTTTTGTTAGTAATTTTGTTCTGTCAAAGTCGCGCTAACGGAAATGTATTTTGTTTAAATTAAGTATTTTTGCACGTTTCATCCGAACTAAAGCTCGATTTTATTGATCACTGAAAAATACCGATTTACTTTTTGATATGAAGTGACCGTTACAGCTACCTTAAATCCGAATTCTTAAATCTTAAATCCGAATTTCCGATTTCGAAAATTAAACAAAAATTTATTATGATCCAAATTGTTATTCTTTGCAAATTAGGTCGGAAGTGCTTCTAAAATCCATTTTTTCGATTTCACTTCTTCCCATGGTTATAATGATTTTTTCAAAGCTTTAATTTATTGGACTTTTTGAAGCAGGATAATATGGTAGGAACGAAGATCGATTGTGTAATCAGTAGAAAAAAAACATTTGAGGTAAAAAAACATAAGAAAATAATTGGATAACACCAACAAACACACAGATATAAAATCTTCCGGATCGAACAAGAAACACCGAAGATATAACGAAAAAAACAAAATAGCACCATAGGGACCACTTTAAAAAAAAAAAAAATATTTTTATCGAAAATGTCTTTCAAATATCTAACGATTGAGGCGGGGTCAAAATAGGTTTATTTTTCTGCTATACAAGGTGATACGGTCTAATGAACAGTTTACTTTTTTTTGAAATTCCAAAAGTATTTTATTTTTTATTAATAATCGCTTTTCAATTGCTTTCTAACGATACTTCATTTACAAAAATAGGGGTAACAAATGACAGAGGTATGATTAATTGAAAATGACTCCATTTTCAAGATTTTCACTTTGATCAAAAATTGCTATCTCCATAACTTTAGAAAAAATTGCGACATAAAAAAATAACTTCTATTCTTGTAAGTGGAAAAGGAGCATGAGGTTAATTTTGGGAAAAAAAAAATTTACTTAGGCTTGGAATGGCCGGCATAAGTTCAGCATAAGTAAATTATCAAAATAATTAAACCAAATATAAAAAAAATATAAAACCAAAACAAATTTCGTTCAGTTGAAAAACGAAGTTATGATAAAATAAAAATGCATTTAAAGTTAATTGAAAAATATGATCTAATATGTTGTTTCTAAGATAAAGTTGGCATTTCAATTACATTAAATACCGTAAAAAATTTGAATATACGGCAGGAATCTGAGCGGAGCTCGGTCACCCAGGTACTGAGGACTTAACTGCGATATCCACATGGGCGGAAGAAAACATGCTAAGGCTGAACCCGCTGAAATCATATGTTTTGCCAATATCTAAAAAACCATTTTATTATGAGGATGTACCAACAATAACAGCGTGCAGCTGAAACTAGTTAATACTGTCACCAATCTTGGCTTTCGAATCAACTCGTCTTTATCTTGCTGTGATCACATTAATTCTTGCATAAAAAGAATATACTATGTGCTCCGAAATCTTCGAATGACATCAAGTTTTGTGCCCGTTGAAACAAGGAAAAAACTGGTATTGCAGTTGTTGATGCCTATAATAACTTACTCTGAAGTTGTGTATTGCAAACTTGATTCACGGTCGTCCCACAAGCTCCTGGTCGCCTTTAATAATGCTGCTCGATATGTATATGGCCTAAGAAAATTTGATCATATCTCCATTTATAGTAAAAAGCTACTTGGCTTCTGCTTACTGAAATACCTTGAAGCGAGACATTGCATTTTTCTACACAGGATTATCTACACTCGTAGTCCTACGTATCTTTTTGAAAAAATAAAATTTTGCAGATCCATTAGAAGAATGAACCTCGTGGTCCCTAGATATAATTTCGTTAACTCTAGTAGATTGTTTTTCGTCAGTGCTATAAGGTCGTGGAATTCACTTCCTTATAGTATCAAATCCGTTTCCGACAAGCAAAACTTTAAGCATTTAATATTCGAATACTTTTCTTAACTTCCTCTTTTTACGCATTCTTACTATTCTCTTATTTTTCCTTAAATAAAATCTATATTCTTTGGTCTTGTAATAATTTTTCATTGTATAAACTCGATTCATATTTAGTATCTAAATTGTAATAATTTTTAATTTGTTATTTTATATATTTGATGTTGTTATTTCCATCTTGAAAGCGGCAAGCAAAAGATTTATTCTTATTTGTCAACAAATTTTGTTAAATAAACATAAACATAAACATAAACATAAACATAAACATAAGGTACTGCAAGTGTGCCAAAGAAAGAAAAAGTAACAAAATATTTGAATAACGCGATATCAATACTTTCCATGTTGTGGCACCGCACAGGCATGCCAATAGTTGGAAAATCAACAATGACCTAAGGAACCTTAATGACCTTGTAAAAAAGCATTGCGATATAATAAAGCACCCGACCAAATACTGCGAAGAAGAATGGAATAAAATTTTTAAGATTTCTAAATGCAAGTGTGGAATAGATACAAAAAAACAGTGTAGTTGCTCTTACTTTAAAAAAAAAACCGCAAAAGGCCAAATATTTTTTCATTGACCAATGTGGAGCAAGGCTTTTATCTACTGTAGAATATAACGCATACTATTGCCATCCCGAAAATATTCTTCTTTCCATGATTACGGACCCGGATCAAGCAATACGTATGCAGGGATATCAGCTTATAAGAACAGCGCGATATGATCCACCATTATCGGTCAGGGAATTTTATGTTCCAAAAAAGGAAATAATAAATTTTGATAGCGATTGCTTTACAAAAATGATTGATTGGAGTAAATTTAAGAGCACGGAACCACCGTGCTTGCAATTCTTTACGGATGATGAGTTAGCTGAATTCGAATACTCAGAAAACAAAATAATAAAAATCCCCGGTAAAAATTGTTTAAAATAAATCATAACATGTATTTTTCCAATATTTTAAAATTTTCAGATTTTCCATGTCACTCGCAAAGCACCGAACGCTTCGTGCATGTTGTAAGTGAATCAGCACTTGCAGTAACTGACGATAACCGTCTTGGACACATTTTCGCCAAACTCGAAAGCCGCGAACGATACAGCAGCTTAGAATCTGGAAAAGATTTGGTTTGATCCAATTAATAAATTACGTTATTAATTTATATACTTAATTTGTTGTTGTTTCTATTGCTTTGATTTTAATATTTAATATTAATTTTTTAAATTAAAAAAATATTGATTAACAGTGTTTGATGGTATTTTGGTTTTGTTTAATTTAAAATCTTAAAAATTAACAGGAAATTAAAATAACATTTTATATAATGGTTATTTTGAATTCTAAACTTAATCGGTTGTAACTTGTTTGATTATCAACTTATTTAAAAACTTCCAAGGACAAACTTTGTTGGTTTTTAAGGGCTTTTTATTTATGAAAAAATATTTTTCAATTAGGGGGGTAGAAGTCTGCGTAACTGAAATAATTTTACGAATTTGAGGTTTTAGGTTGATGGAGCCTATAAAACAATTGTAGGGTTCATTAATACCTTTTTAACGATATATTGCATTTGAAGATCGGACTTAAGGAAGCAAAGTTATAACGAAAAAACGGTTTTGGCGGTTCATACAGGGTGCCTAAAAAAAAATTTTTATGCCCACGTAATTCTCTCGAGGTAAGCTTTCATATGAGGGGCGGACTTTTTAAACTTTTTTTTGCGACCCACTCTAATGTGTATAATATATACGGGTCACTATGTAATTTTGGAACACCATGCTAATGTTATTAATTGGATATGTATTTGGGCCAACGCAGGCATAAAATTGCATGGAAAAGAGATCAACTCTTGCACACCAAACTAAGTAACTAATAAGTCAAGTGAAGAAGAAAAATTTTAAATTTTTAATTAAAAACAAACAAGTTTAAGCATACATATAATATTCGATGGTGTTTGTTTCATCAAACGCAATAATGGGGGTGTTTTATTCGTTCTGGTTAAACCAAAAAGGTTCAAAATTACATGCAGAACACTAACAAAGATATGAACTAGCTCGGTCGCTGGTTCATCTCGTTGAACTGGTTTTTGTTTCGCTACGGCCCCATAGATGTCGCTATTTGTTCTTTTTTCCTTGATTCATAGTCACCCATTACCATCAAATGAAACAACTGTTAGCCCATCCAGAATGACGACAACGGGCGACGAACGACAGGTCTCCACTCTGTCGTTGTAGAAAAATATTGGGCGACTTGAATTTTTTAAACGCGACAACAACAAGCTTCAGGAGAAAGTGCTTTTGACATTTACAAGAAATTATTTTAATTGAAATTGTTTTTTTTTTTTGATAAAAGTTGATATTATCTTTAACACTACTCGAAATTAAGTAGGAGCTCAAATACAAAAAGCATTGAGCTTTATTCAATACGAAATAAAAATGAAAAGCGAAGAAATTATTTTTAAATAATTGCTATTTTTAAACTCGTATCAAAGTTTGCAATAAACTTTATATAAATTAAACTCAGAAACTCGAGCAGCCAGCACGAAAAAACACGAACAAAGGCTGAGTTTCTTTTTGTCGTCTGTTTTCGTCGCCAAATTAGAATTAAATTGAAGCTGGATACAGCCACATTCGATGTCGGGCAACAATGTCGTCGCGATAAGAAATACTTGTAAAATAAAAGTGACGTTTGACACTCGTCGCCCGTTGTCGTCATTGTGGATGGGCTATGTGCTTATTTATTTACAATAAATAAGATGAATGAATGCGAAAGAATCGTAAGTTTTTTTTTTTAATTTTTTTGTTTTTTAATTCAATTCAAACTCAAATAAACTTTTTGTTAGCCGGCGAAAATATACGAAGGAGGAAATGCGTGCATTGATTGATGCCTATGGTAGCCGTCTAGAAGAATTCAAGCATCCTGTTTGGAAGAAGTATGGAATGGCGGCAGTTATGGAAGATCTCATGAGCAGAGGAATCTTTGAACATTCAATTATAGTTTTTTAATTATTTTATTGCATAAATTGTTATATTGCTAGGTCCAGCCAACGAGCGTTAATATGCTGCTGAATCAATTGTATTAATTGTTTTGAAACCAGCTGTTTGATCTTGTCATCGCCGACAATACTCCAAGCGGTCAGAACACTGAGCTAAAACAACGTAAAATCAAACCACTTCGATTCAAATATATTTTGGAACAATTTGGCACCAAACACGAAAATATTCAATTTGAAGTGTTTCAACTTTGAAAAACACAAATCCAGTTTGATGTTAATTCCACTTTAAACTAAAGTTTTTAGCATTTTGAAATGAAAAGCATTCCACTTCAATTTAACGTGGATTTAGATTTAATTCAAAGAGGAATCATATTCAATTGAAATACTTACATCTTTATTTTAAATGCCCTATAGCTTGGATTCCAATTCGTTATATTAATGAATCAAAGTGAAAACAACTTTGAATCAAATCGTCAACATGTTTGATATCAAATGGATACATACAAATAAGTAAAACAATATTATTTTTTCAGAAATTTTCTTTTATTGACACATTAAAAACATTTGAGAAATTACTTGTACTAATAAATTATTTGGAAATATTAAAATATATTAATTAAAATAAGTATTGTATTAATATGTTGTATTATGTCGAGTTCCAAGCGATAACTTTATATCTTAAATATTCATAAAATGTCGTCTTGTTTCCTCCATAAAAATTACTTCTCTTTGAATTGAGTCCAGAGCTCAATGTTTACAATTACTTTGTAATGTTGCCTTTGTTTGCACTGACTGTTTTTAGTTTTACACATTAACTTAACATGAACTTAAGCAGGATTTACTTTCCAGCTTCCGCACTTTATTTCAGAAAATTAAAACTATTTTTATATTTTATTTTGACACATGAAAGTATGCAACGTCAAATTGAAGTGTCCCCACTTCGTTTTCACTTTTGACGACTTCAACTCTAAACAATGTAATTTTTCATCTTACTTTCGAATTTGAAATACTTCATTCAAAAAAAGAGTATAGCCTGTTTCAAAAGAGAAGAACATTTTCCCAGCAAAATTTTTTGTAAAGCCTTGATTTTCATTCAATTCTAAAATGCATTACATAAATGCTAATTGACCAATAATGCATTATATTGTGTATTACTCGTAATGCAGTTAGTAATGTCAGGCGTTTCTGCTTTCAGATGTTTGTTTTTTTTAAGTTTCATTAAAATTTTTGTTTGACTTTTGTTTTTTGCTTCAAACACGTCAAATTTTTCAAACTAAAATTTTCTTCAAAAGAAGAACGTTTGAAAAATATAAAATTTGCTAATTATATAAAGAAGAAAGAATAAAAGATAAGCATAAATAACCATTAATAAATATCAATTAATAACTTAATCACTTTTTTCTCTATTTAGTAAAAGTAACTTCCCGAAGGATAGGATGTTTTAACATTCATTTGAAAAGGCTTCAGCGAATTATTTTTATTCCAAGCAAAATTGTGTGCAGAAAAGTTCAATGCTCTAAGATTTTATGAAATGTAATTACAATTTGTTAATTTTAATCCCTTAATTTATTATAAAAACATGAATCTTCTCAATAAAAGTATTTTCTCGTTTTAAGGATTAAAATATAGTCAATATTTAATTGGTTTCCTTATTTGTGGACAGCAATGTGTTATTAAACAACTTCTTAGTTGTTGATACATAATAGATTACTGAGAAGTACTTATTCGTCAAGTTTAATAAGCGCATACATAAGTACTGCCACGTCAAGCGAAAGCGTCATCAATTACCTCCAATGACATGCCTGTATAAAAATAATGGGTTCTGTAAGCGAAAGGGTAAGCGATGAATGAAATTTTCTGGATTACTTTCTCGATTATATGTAAGCGAAGATTTTGCTGGGTTCGCGCATGTTTGAGAATAAGAAAATAATTTTGAGAGCGTTCTTCATTCTGATTGGTCGACATTAAAAAAGAAATTGAATATTCTCTGAGCAGAAAAATAAATGAAAAAAAAATAATGTATATTCCAGAATTTTGTTGTTCATCGCAACTGCATGAACGACAGGAAGTAATGCATTTTATTTTTCAAAATCAACCAATCAAAATTGAAAAAAAAGACAATTTGTTAGCCAAAATTTCACTTCACAATTTTTTCTTGAGAAAATAATTTATTTTTTATGTAATTTGTATTTGATTTCTCTCTCAAAATGCAGGTTGCTGCAGGCCGTCGGTGCAACACCGTACTTGTGCGATCATTTGTTCTGAATGTTTGCTCATTTCAATATGTACAAAAATAGTAAAAAGCACTCAAAAAAAGCATAAAGTTCAGCGAGCAGTACAAAAAAAGCAAGAAACTACGCTCTAAAAAATGTTCTAGCTTTAAAAATAATTTCTCACTGCGCATCGAAAAATTAAACTAAAAAATGTTCTTCTCTTTTGAAACGGGCTAGATAGCCTCCCTGCAGAAAAATGGACCAGATTTAGAATAGTTCTAAACTAGTTCCAAAAGGGGCCAGTACTGGTCCCACTTCAATACCATTTTATATTGAACAAACTGACGCTTTTTACGGGTTGATGTCATAGGAAAAGACAATTGTGCCCATAAACATCCCTTTTCCCTTATATCTATGCTAGTTCCATTATGAATAGTTCTAAACTGATCTGTTTTGATACAGTCCAAAAAAGGTCAGTCGTAAGCCTTATTATTAGCCTGATTTCAAATAAGGGTTCGTACAATAGAACTCATTGATTGCGAAAATGATTGCATAAGTTAAAAGAAGTGCGGAATTTTAATGAAACAAGCCACAACACGTTTTGAACATGTAGGTTTTTTATTTTGTTTGTTTCTGCTGACAAGAAAAACAAGGAATATAAAAATAAATTCAAACTGTTCTATGCTGAGCGTCTTTTGTACTAGTTCGCAACTAACTCCAACTTCACTAGAAATAAACTAGTTGGTTTTTCCAATTGTCTCCAAAATAACTGCTGGGCTGTTTCAAAAGAGAAGAACATTTTCGAGCATGTTTGAGAATAAAAAAATAATTTTGAGAGCGTTCTTTATTCTGTTTGGTTCATGATAGAATAATCAGGTAGGCTCATATTAATATGGTTGCTCAAATGTCTATTTTTACACAAACAATGCTGTGAGCAGGCGCGGATACAAGGGGGGGGTAAAGGGGGTAATTACCCCCCCAAGAACTTTCAAATACTTTTTTTTCATACTTTATTTGAAGAAAATAATTATGCCCACAGCTTAGTGCACAGTGTTTTGAAAGAATACTAAAAAAAAATGGTCAGAGACATTGTTAAACTCTAGTTTTTTTATTGATTTCAACAATTATTAAAGTATATAAAAAAAATTTTGTTTATTTTTGTTTTGTGACGTCATTTGCTTGTAGATGACGTTTTTATGAAGCGATGCGAGAAGAGTATGACCATTTTGCTTGTAACCTTGTAACCTTTGCTTGTATGACAAACCAAAATATAATTATATGTAAAGCAAACACCTACGTCAAGGTAGTAACTTCGCTTTTTTTTTTAAATGAGCTTGAAAATAAAGTAACAGATCGTTATGTTCTCAAATTTACAGCCATTTTTTAAACAATCAACTTTAAAGACGCGTTATTTTCTACAAATAAAAAACTTGAAGTCACTACCTCAGCGTAAGTTTTTGCTTTATAATAATTATATTTTTGCAAAATATTAACAATTAGTTTAAAAATGCCTTTTTTATGAAATAATTGAGCAATGCAGACAAGAGTTGCCACTTAAAATATTTTATTATTATATTGCCAAACTTTTTTGCAACCTATGTGTCAACGAATTTTACCATAAATAGACGGTGCACATAACCGTCCGTCTGAGACCACCATAAAGAACGTAATTACCAAATTTCGGTCTACATTCACTCTTTTGGATTCCAAGCCACCGATAAGAATGAAAAGAGTGCGTACAGAAGAAAATATTGCTGTCGTTGAGGCCAGTGTCGAAGAAAACGTTATTTTATCGATTTGTCTCTGAAAATGAGGAAGGACGACGCGTTACCGTGAATAGAAATCGATACAGAACCATGATCAATGAATTTTTGTTGCCTAATCTTCAAGATATGGATGTTGAAATACGCCCTCCAAGACTTTTGGGTCGCAAAGTGGACCTCCAGAATGCACTTTGTGCAAAATAGTCGTGGTGGCCATATGCCCGAAATTATATTTAAATGTTAACTGCTAAGAAATTATCTACCAAATAAAAATTTTTTTGCCTATTTCATAATTTAGCATGTGTTTTATTTTAATTTCAAATCAGCAAGCTCTTAAAAAAACACCCTTTATAACAGGGTTGTTTTGAAGTGAATTAATGTTACGTTAAAGTTGCTAAAATTGTATCAACTGCGCAAATAATTTGTTGCATACAATTATTGTTGTTTAAGTAAATTCTAAATTGTTTGGAATTCTGAAATTTTTCAATCCTACCTTAACTTCATCTTTATATAAATAGGCGTAGGGAAAACGGTTAAGAACCATTTTCTCCCGTGTTTTTCAACCGATTTTGATAATTCTGTTTTTAAATGAATTAGAGTGCGGAGAAGGAGTGCACCGACAATTTTATACAACTATAAATAAACAAACAAAAATTGGGCAATTTGCGACCCCAGGGCGGTAATAGTAATTATAATTGCAACAAACCAACCAAATTACCACAACCGACTTTCATGAAATAAAACTGCCCCTTTTAGTCCATTTTTAGTAAGGAACTAATTCAAATTCAATTATTTCATGAACTTAAAATTTGGCAGTGTAAATAGGAGAGCGACACTAATGTTAATGATATTAACGGCGTTTTTACTCTTTGTAATAATGACATTTTTCCACTAATTTCTATAACGTTTGCTATCTTTGCCACGCTTCCTATCAGTGTAGAAACAGCTGAGCGAAGTTTTTCTATACTGCGACGATTAAAAATAGGTTCCGTTCGAATTGAGAACGATTGAATGGACTCGCATTATTGCATATACTTAGAGACATTTAAATAAATATTAAATAAATATTAAGTTATTGATAATTTTGCGATGATTTTGTCATATGATTTTGTCAGTAACAAAATTAAGATTTATGAAAGGTGCAGAGATCTTGATAAACAATCCCGAATGAATTTTGGCTGCTGATATCAAATATGGACTCTATTTTTCTCCATCAGTTCGAGTTTTTGGCAAAAACATGAAAATCAGTTTTTTTCTGATAATATTGCTATATCTATTATATTGATCTACCGATTTGTTTTACTATGACTGATTTCAACGAAGAAATACTAGACCTTTCAATTTTTGCACGTTCAATAACAATATATTCGACAGTTTCGAAGATATCGACGTTCAAAGACGAAAAAATTTCACAATTTTACGTGGGCTGCTCTTGTTAGATTTAGAGTTTTTATTTACTTTTCGCTAAGATATTATTCCAGAAAAAGGGAGAAATAAATAAATACGGAAATGTGAGTGTGTGTGTCTGGGAAAAATGGTTCTTAAACAATTCAATAATTTCAATTCAAAAAAGTACAATTTATCTATTTGTAAAAAGGCAAAATATTCTCAAATCGAAAATGTGTGTCTTTGATAATTTACCCCCCCCAAGATTTTTTCCAGATCCGCCCCTGGCTGTGAGTGCTATAAACGTCAAACGAAAAGGCAACAACAACAATTAGAACAACTCAAATTCGAACAGCTGATTTTGACATCTAGCTCACTTCCTCTCCAATATGCGCCTACCTTCCCTGGAGATAAATGGACCAGATTTAGAATAGTTCTAAGCTAGTTCCAAAAGGGGCCAGCACTGGTCCCACTACAATACCCTTTTACATTGAACGAACTGACGCTTTTTACGGGTTGATGTCATAGGAAAAGACAATTGTCCTAATAAACATTCGTTTTTCCCTATATCTGTACTAGTTCCATTATGAATAGTTCTAAACTGGTCCGTTTTGGTACAATCCAGAAGTGGTCATTAGTAAGCCCTTTTATTCGCCTTATTCAGAACACGGGTACGTACAATATAACTAATTAAATTTTTGTATAACGTTTTACCTGTATATTACCATTTACTATTTTCATCGAAAATGTTTGCGAAAGTTAAAATAAGTTCGGAATCTAAATGAAAAAAATGAGCCAAAACACGTTTTGAGCGTATCTGTTTTTTATTTTGTGTGTGCCTGCTGACAAGAAAAACTAAGAATATAAAAATTAATTCAAACTGATCTATTCTGAGCGTCTTTTGGACTAGTTCGCAACTAACTCTACTTTCACTAGAAATAAACTAGTTGGTTTTTCCAATTGTCTCCAAAATAACTGCTGGGTTATTATTCTATCATGGTTTGGTTGACATTAAAAAAAAATTGAATATTCTCTGAGCAGAAAAATAAATGAAAAAAAATTAATGTATATTCCCGCTGCGGAAGCACTGAATTTTATTTCTCAAAATCAACCAATCAAAATTCAAATAAAAGGGGGCGTCAAAACATAATTTGTTAGCCAAAATTTCACTTCACAATTTTTTCTTGAGAAAATAATTTATTTTTTATGTAATTTGTATTTGATATCCTCTCAAGATGCATGTTGCTGCAGGCCGTCAGTGCAACACCGTACTTGTGCCGTTACACCGTTAAATATATAAATAAAAAAAGCATAAAGTTCAGCGAACAGTACAAAAAGAGCAAGAAATTACGCTCTAAAAAATTTTCTAGCTTTAAAAATAATTTCTCACTGCGCATCGAAAAATGAAACTAAAAAATGTTCATCTCTTCTGAAACGGGCTTTAAGTGCATTCATCATTATTTTGAAGTTTTTCTACTTCTTTTTGAATATTAAAATGTTTTCATATTTGATTTGAAGGTTTTCATTGTGAATTTAAAGACGATTTTTTAAGAATGGAGCAACGTAAAATTGATACGATATTATTTAATTTTAACTTGTGATTTTTCCGTGAGTGAAGCTAAACTTAAAAAAGTTTAACCAATGCGATCTATTCGTTCATTAGGTTAAACCATAACGAATAAAACGCAGCTATTATAAAGGAAAAACAACTGGAACGGTCTCGAATACATGGAATTACTTCAGCCAACATTTTAACAGAATGTAACAATATTATTAACCGCGTTAATGCTTGAAACAAAATTCTAAAATGTATCAATTATTTAACTGTAATATCATTTTCCGTTTCAAGGCATCCACCGAATCACAAAAATTAATTAAGCTGTAGCTATTATTGAAATCACTACACATACATCGATTTCAACTTAAAAAGCACAAAATGTCTAGATCATGATATAATAAAGAGGTACGGTAAAGAGATTCACCACACCGTCTACGAATGTCATGGACATGTGAAAATGAAAATTAGCGATGCCACTTTTTCTTTGAGTTGATAAATGTGGGACAAACACTTTGAGAGGGAAAAATATGAGGGTAAAAGGGATAAAATAAGAAGAAATGCATTTTTAGACGATATCGTTATTAAATCGTTTTTATATAATTTTTAAACTACTTCAGTTTGGGAAATAACGGGAAGAAATATCGATATCGATTTGTAAATAATAAATTGTTCTGAAATTAAAAGTAATTTTATTTCTTTGTTGCCAGCAGTATTTATAATTAAATAAACTATGAACTTCATATTATTTGAGATGATATTGAGGGTATTCATGAAAAGCTGATAATTTGGGCAATAAATTATTTTTATCAGATAAATTTGTGAAAGTCCCCTTAAGTTGATTGTGCATTTGAAGAGATAAGTCAGCTGTTATCTTGCAAACAGCAAACTTTCATCATTTCATTTCGTTGTAGTTTTTTGTAATAACAATTATTTTTATTGAAATTTTATAAGGCTTAAAAGGATAACGTAAGAACGAATGTGTTAAATAAGAAACGCTTTTATTTTAATTTTAAAGTTTTATTTTTACTAATTTAGAATTGCTCATTAGCTTTTGTTTAGCTTTTTGTATTCTTAATTTTTTATTTAAAGATTTTATTCTTGCATGCATTCTAAATCTAATAAATAATTTTTTAACATCGTTTGGCAAGGAAACGTGTGAACATAAATCAAAAATTTGTTTTTGAAAATTTATTTTAAATATATATTCACTTATTTTAATCACAATATATTCACAAATGACAATAGCACTACTGTATCACAGAACGGATTTCAGCGAATGACTTACCTCATAACATCAGCAAATGTGGAGCAGCGAAAAAGCTGATGCATAATTTTTTAATTACAAAACATGTACTTCCCCGTTTTCTGCCCAAGTAATTCAACAAAATCACTGTGGACAAACATGGATATTTCATGAATGCTTTTTAAGATACGGCAGCACTGATTTTTTTTTATTTGACATTCGTAGACGGTGTGGTGAATCTCTTTACCGTACCTCTTTATTATATCATGGTCTAGATCCTCTTCTTGGGATGTTAAAGTTAAGAGATGAGAATATATTGAGAGTCAATATCACCACAAAGTAATTTATATAGGAAGGTGACATTAAGCACCATTCTTCTGCTTCTCAAGGAAGGTAGTAAAATTTGCTTTAATCGAGTTTCATACGAAGGAAGAATAATATCTGGGTTCCAACGATGATGACGTAAAGCAAAAAGTAAGAACTGTTTTTGAACCGATTCTATTGCATCAATGTGGACGTTATATTGAGGGTTTCATACTACGGAAGCATATTCAAGGATTGGTCTTACGAGAGATATAAGTATACAGTAATTTAGTAGTGAAGGCATGATTGAATTCTTTCGCCCATCTTTTAATGAAACCAAGAAAACCTCTAGCCTTATTTACCGCCAAATTTACGTGGATCCATAATAACACAAAGATCAACAAAACTATGAACAATTTCTAAGTGGATGTTATTTATAGTGTCATTTGTGCTTTGAGCTGTTCAACGTGAGAAGGTCATTGATTTGCATTTTGTCAAGTTAAAAAGTTTCACATCGTCGCATACATTAAAACGTCACAGTGTTTAATTGCCGATGGAAGGTCATTTATAAATAGTAAGAATAAAACCGGTCCAAGTTGACTTCCATGCGGAACACCATATGTAACCATAATATTTTGTGATAGAGAATTTTTATATAAAACTTTTTGAAAACGTCGCGACTAATACGATTCTATCTAATTTAGCAATTTAACAGGAAACCCAATTAGCTTGAGTTTTTTCAATAGAAGATTATGATTGACTGTTTTCCCAAAGTAAAAACCTTTTATTACACGAGTTGTTGAAGTTGATTTACCCTTTAAAAAACCATGTTGAGTGACAGAAATGGAGGAAGATACGAAGTGGGTTAGTTGTTCAGTTACGATTTTCTCAAGTAATTTAGGGATTGCGCTTATTAATTTTGCGATGCCTCGGTAGTTAGTGACATTAATTTTTGAGCCAGATTTATGAAGGGGTATAATATATGAATCTTTCCATATAATGGGAAAAAGTCCACTTTGCAAGGATATATTAAACATGTTTGATAGAGGAGCAGACAGGTTGCTAGCACATTTCTTTAGAATGCAACTCGGAATTTCATCAGGGCAAGTCGAAAAGAGCATTTAACTTGACGAAGGTAATGCATAACAATAATTGAATCTATAATTGGAATTTCAAAAGAGTTAGCTGGAGGTAAACAAGGATGCTCAGTACACAAATTAAATGGTATATTGGAGTAAGGTGATTTTAATAATACTGTTTATTTAATAGCTGGTATCTGCAACGACAAGAGAAATAACAAGCAAAGTCTATAATAGAACCAGATTTTTTTATATTTTTTAAATAAGCGATTTTTTAGTGACTTAAGTTCACTTGTTAGCCAGGGTGGACTTAAGGGTACAGAACTATTTAGCTTTGTTGGGACGCACAGTAAGAAGCACCTTTGCAAAGTATCATTAAAAAACTGTACCGAAGTTTCGACGTCATAATATGAATACGGTGGTTTAATAGATAGAATTGGTGACCAATCAGTCTGCGAGAGTAAGGCGTTGAGTTTAACATAGTCTGTTGTTTGGAAATTATATATTTTTGTATATTGCTTATCAGGAGTAAGTTTATTTTAATTTTCGTGATCAAATAATACTGTTATTTCAAGAGTTGGATGATGTTCATCTTCCGGAAGAGATACAGGGTTTGAACGATTGAGATTTACAGAAGTGCATCTATCTACAAACATAAGGTCCAGCGTTCTATGGTTTTTATTAAAAGTATTATTGACTTGTTGAAGACACAGGTCAGATAACTTATCTAAAAAATCATTTATCCAATTACACTGTCGAATTCCAACACACAAAGGGTAGGTTAAAATCGCCCAACACAATAAGAACATCATTATTTTTTAACATATTATGAACTTGCTCGATGGCGTTTATATGTCTTAAGTAAATTGATATGTCACAATTAGGGGGAATGTAAGAACAGGTAAGATAAGCAATGCAAATATTTAATTTAACTGTAACACAAATAAACTCCAGATCACTGGTGTCGAGAATTGTTAATTCATCAGATGCAAACGAGACATGAACAGCTATCAGAACACCATCGCCTATCTTATTATAACGTTCTTTAAGGAAAATTTGATAATTTTTACACATTATTTCAGAATTTAGGATATTAGAGCGAAACCAAGTCTCCGTGAAAATTATAATGTTATATTCAAATCAAAACTGTTTATGAACATTTTAGAAAGTTTGGAATTAAGACCCTTACGTTTTGGTACACAAGTTCTAATTTAGACTTGCGATTTGTTAATCGTTTTTTGGATCAGATTGCGAGCTATTTCGCGGGCGAGGCAAGTGTACTACATTTACTAATCTCGGATTATTTTTTAATTCGAATTCGCGTAAAATCGTATTTGCTGGCCAGAAATTTTACATTAACAATAGTATTAAATAAATTTTCTGGAACAGTTAATCTAAAGAAAGTAGTTGTAATTTGTGAATAGAAAAAGAAAGAGTCGATGAACATTTCCATTTTTATTTAATGAAAAAATTTTTATCATTTTCTGATGTATCAATTGCTAAGCGCGAAAAAGTATTTAGTTCGAGGAATAGCAATCAAAGGTTTAGGAACAGAAATGTCAGAAGTTATTGCAATTTGTTGTACATCGGCAACAGTAGGAGCAAGAGAAGCAGCTTGTGCATACGATATTTCTGACAAAGCGAGAGGTGGAGCTAATAATGGTAAAGGAGCAGACATAGACAAATTTGCCGAAGAAGAAAGAATAGGAGGAGGACCATCCGTGTCCATGTCGTCAACGTTGTCTTGTTCGATAGAAGGTTGTGTTGGTGTCGAGTCAGTCTTCTGTTTGCTTCGAAGGACCATATGTTTCTTTTTTCGCTTTGGTGAATGATTTGACTTATCAATATATTTGAATTCATTGAAAAGAGTTTGATAGTTTCTAGAAAGTTCTCTACTTATTTCTGAGAAACCTTGCTTCGTTTGGTTAAAAAGCTTATAAAAGTTTATGTCAGCCCACCTACACTTCTCACAAGACCAACGCAACCCTTTTCCTTCAGCAATGGCATCTGCTCCTCGACCTAACACTCCTGCACACTTGATGTGAACAATATTGTAACATAACCAACATGACAAAAATCGTTCATTATCTTATTCTATTAAACGAGCAATATTTGTATATATATTTGCAATTGCGTTCTCGAAAACGGCACTAACGATTTCGATGAAATTTACAATATAGATGAAGAGGGGGCTGAAAAATCGATCCCGCTAGGTCTCATCTCTGTTTTTCCGAGTTTTCACGCATTTAATAAATTAGTTAATTTTTCTGCCGAATATGTTATGTTAAGTTTGCTTATGTTGATATAGCGGTGATAGCTCAGTGAACTGTATAATAATATCAAGTTCGAATCCCGCCGTGCTCAATAAGATTTTTTGTTTTTATTTTTTAAGCTTCACCAAACAGTGATTTGGTGAATTTGTTATATTTTTCATTTACTTTTTTTTATAGAAACGTTTTTTTTGAATTGGTACAGTTTTGATGTACCAATTTTTGATATAAAAACAAATCTTACAAATAGAGTAATTTACACTAAATCTTAAACAAATTTTAAAAAGGAAAATAATTTTGTAAGAGTTTCCTATGCTAGAGTTTCATACGTTTTGAAAAAAAAAATCTAATTTGCTCACATCTCAAAAAGTGCACTTTGTTTTGTAATTTTAAAAAACAAAGTAAGTTTCCAGCAAAATAAAATATAATGGCCAAATGTTATGCTTTTCGTAATTTCAATTTTTTTTTATATCCATTTCACTTAATCGTTCATAACTTCTATACCGTTTGAGATATTTTTATAAAATCTGGAGCAAAAATGTTTTTATTATTAGGTCAAATAATTATTTTGTATATAATAAAAGGAATCTTGGAATCTTGGACCTTAAAACTGTAAACAGCTGGAAAAAAATGTTTAGTTCCTTTCTTTTATTTGCAGTAAGCTTACAAAATTTTAAATGCCTTACAAAAATTCGAAATAAATTAAGATCAAATTTACTCTAAGAATTTTTTAATCGGTCTTAAAACAAAACAAAAAGTTTTAACATTTTTCAATCGGCCGTCTGGGGAGGATGAAGTGACAAATTCACATTTTGTAAATATATTATGGTGTGAACAGACCACATAGTACAACAACTTTACGGTTAAAAATCTTAGAGTAATTTTTAAACAATACATTGAACTAATACATATGTTAATCCTTTTTTTTAGAATTGATACGATTAAAAATACTTGACATATTTTTAGTCAAAGCTAAAATTTAATTAATTACGTAAATTTAATTAATTGGGAATACAATTTGAATTATGGTAACTTAGGTTAAAAATTGAATACAAAATAACTAAAAGACTAATAAAAGCTGTATTTTGCTTACATTTTGTTCATGCTATCGCAAGCAACAGGATGTGACAAAAAATAAAAATATTGCACTATGCAATTGTTACATTAAATAATTAATAAAATAAGATTATAATAACAAAAAATTTAAAAAAAATATTCTTAACAACCAGGCTGTGTATCGAACATACCCACTTAGATTCTTTACGTTGTCACGGCAACAGCTTATCTGACTGAGCCATGACTTTGCTGATATCAATCCAACTCAATAACTACCAGTTGCTTAGATGCAAAGATCATATTAAGTGAATAGAAAACGACATCTATTGGGTAGTAAAAGTAAATTATCAAAATAATTAAACCAAATATAAAAAAAATATAAAACCAAAACAAATTTCGTTTAGTTGAAAAACGAAGTTATGATAAAATAAAAATGCATTTAAAGTTAATTGAAAAATATGATCTTATATGTTGTTTCTAAGATAAAGTTGGCATTTCCGATACATTAAATACCGTAAAAAATTTGAATATACGGCAGGAATCTGAGCGGAGCTCGGTCACCCAGGTATTCACCTTTAACGGAGCAGCCAGGCTTAGCACAAACCATTTTTATATATTTTTTTTTTTTTATTTAACAATTTATTGAATTTAAACAGAGAACGAGAAAACAAAAAAATAAATAGTGGCAAAAGTTTAAAAACAAAGAGATAAAAACTCTGAGACACCCTGTAGAAATGTCAAAAAATAGTAGTGCTCACAAGATGCAACACTTTCAACTTAACTTAACAGATGCTTAGAAACAAAACAGCAAAATGTCAAAAAATAAAAAGAACAACAAGAACAGAAAATGAAAGAGAAACAAGGCACAATAATGTTCGTATTTTTTTGATTTTTTTGATTCCACTGCTTATTAAAATAAAGCTATAGGAAAGCTATTTGAATTTAATATAATTCAAGGAAACCAGCGTCAAGCACTTAAAACTCATACACACAATTATAAACGCGGAAATTAAAGGCACAATTATAAAACGCGGAGATTAAAGGCACATAAACACTCAATTGTATTAACGAATTTAACGCAGAAAATTTAATTTAAGAAAATTTTGAATTAGCGAAAAACTAAAATTTTAATTAATAATAGTTTTGATTTAGTAATCGTTTAAATACCGAAAAACGTATTAAAACCGTGTATTAATTGTCAGAAATTATAATTGAAAAGTAATTAAATCACGAGCAGAAATTATCAATGTTGAAAGTTCGACGGAGTTGCCTGACTGTTGAATAGTTGATCCTTATTGTAATAAAATTTTGGCTTAGTACTGTGGTCGTTATTAAATTTTAATTTTTGAGCATTTTAGCTGGAAAAGGTGCATAGAGGTCCTTAATTTAACATGAAAACCTAAAGTAATGATAGTTACCAATTTTTTGTAACGCGAGTTACCGCATAATATCTCACCAGCCGAAGTAGAAAAGGACTTATCAGCTTATGCCTCACACACCACTTCAAAGCGCCTATGGCATATAAACAAAACTCGTTCAAACTTAAAAAATTATTATTGCTCCTAATGACATTCCCCTAAATTTTTGTCGACCCCCTACAAAAAACAAAAGCCTAAAAATGTTTTATCACAATTGTGGTGGTATGCGTGGCAAACTAAATAAACTTTTCGTAGACGCAAAGTCGTGTCACTATAATGTTTTAATATTCGCAGAAACATGGTTAAATGACTCCTTCAAAAACGAAGAAATCCTCGATAGCAATTGGACACTCTACCGAAATGATCGAGATTATGCATACACCTGTCAATCCCGTCATGGTGGTGTTCTAATTGCCATACATAACTCCCTATCTAGTCAATTAATCGAAACTACCTCTCACAAACTTTATGACCACCAAATAGTTTGGATTAGTTCTCAAGATCATCAATATATCTATATTGGTGTCATTTAAATTCCTCCTAATTCCGATCTATGCGAAAATATCTCATCACTTACCACGACATTGAAAGAGGAAGATAGAATCGTTATCTTCAGTGACTTTAATCGTCCAAATATTTCATTTGCTATTGATGAGAATGACAACCTTCTTCCTGTTGACCTCTCCAACTCGATTTATTATACTTTACTCAGTACCTTCTATGTTAACGACTTTCAGCAAGTTAACAGGTTCTCGAACCAAAATGGTTAATGGCTGGACCTAGTCTTTACTAATACCTATGATGAAATAAGCGTTGTTCCAACCCCTGCCGCCGAACACTTATTTTGTAACACTTTTCACCACTCAGCCCTATCTACAGAGCTTTTTTCCACCAATATAACTTTCGTACACTCACATAATAACGCTATAGTATACGATTTTCTAAATGCATTATGATAGCGTAAAGATCTGTCTCGATTCTATTGATTGGAACGATTTATCAGCACTTGATCTCGATGGTGCAGTCTCACTCTTTTATCAGCGCGTCCTCACAATTGTTGATAAATATGTCTCAAAAATTAAGAAAAAGAATAAGCTTTCTGAACCATGGCTAGATAAAAATCTCAGACATCTGAGAAATCAGAGAAACAAATTATATAAAGTCATTAAATCCACCATCAATGTCACCGATGAACTGAGAACGAAGTAGCAAGATATATCACAAGTATTTTCTGTAAAATCCAAGGAAGCATTTAATCTTTATATTAATCTCATTGGAGAAAGAATTGCTATAGAGCCAAAGAAATTCTTTGAGTATGTGAATGTCAAACACAAATCAAACGGATACCTTTCCCCCATTTTCAAAGGCAATGTTACATCTTCTAACACTCAAGAGGTTTGCAATCTTTACGCAGATCATTTCAAGTTTTCTGTGTTTCTACAAACACATCTTACAATCCCCCTCCTATCACAAATTTATCACCTCAAATCAATCACATCGAACTAACACGTGATGAAATATATGCAGCTATAATTGAGCTAGATCCAAACAAAGGACCAGGCCCTGAACTAATTCCACCCAATTTTCTTATTTAGTGCGTAGATTCGCTGCTCTTTCCCTTACAAATAATCTTCAATAAATCACTTAATCACGGTGTTTTTCCTTCTTATTGGAAAACATCTCATCTCACACCAATATTTAAAAATGGTTATAAAAGGTCGGTCGAGAACTATAGGCGTATTGCCATATTATCTTCTATCCCAAAACTATTCGAAAAAATAATATGCGAAACACAGACATGTTTCATAAATCCATTACTCAATGAACAGCAACATGGTTTCCGTAAAGGTAGATCAACTACGACAAATCTTATGATTATGGTTTCAAAATGGAAAAAGGACATCGAGTTGACGCAATCTACACTGACTTTAGCAAGGCCTTCGATCGCGTTGATCATAATATCCTAGCTAACAAACTGGAAAAATTTGGTATCTTAGGATACCAAATACCCTTCTCAAATGGCTTAAGTCTTACCTTCACGGTAGATCCCAATTTGTCAAATTTCAAGGTATCCAAGGAGATTTCTGTCACATCCGGTGTCCGACAAGGAAATCATCTTGGCCCACTTCAATTCAATATTTTTATATCAGACATATCCGACATTTTGTCTAATATCCCACATCTTTTATACGCATATTGGATTGTTCCATTTTTACAATCCAAACTACTTCATTTAGAGCAGTGGTGCAGTCAGAATAAGCTATTTGTAAACGTCGACAAATGCTATAGAATAACTTTCTCCCGAAATAATCTTATCACTAATTGCAATTACTCACTTAATGGTAATGAACTTAAAAATATCAATCATATTGTTGATCTTGGAGTCGTTTTAGATAATAAATTGCGATTAAATCTGCATTATGATAAAATCCTATCAAGAGCCAGCAAACAACTCGGTTTCATAAAACGACGCGCAAACGAGTTTAACAAAACGCTATATTGTTCTTTAGTACGCCCACTTCTAGAGAGACTGGAATCTATTCAAAAGCAATTCCTGCTTTTTGCTCTAAGAAACACCTACAACCCCCGTGAATAAAATACCCTGCCATCCTATGTGCATAGGCTTAGCTTGCTTAATTTAATGCCCCTATCAACCAGAAGAACACTACTTACCTCATGTTTCACTTTTGATGTTCTCAACGGAGCTGTAGACAGTGAATATGTATCAAATAAGATAAAGTTCAACGAACCCTCAAGACGTACAAGACACACACGAATATTATATGAGTATTAGCACCATACAATATGAGCCAATAATGAGCCAATTAATAGATGTTGTAAAGAATTAAATAATATCAGCGATAGCTATTCACCATCCATATAGAAATTCTCCTTGAAAACAAATCTTTACAAGTTCCTATTTCTGTTCTCTTAACCTTCTTTCCCCTTTATAATCATCTCATGTTTAATAATGTCCCTTCTTTTGTCATCTCTATCATCATCCTGACTACGCACGACCCATGCCTAATAACCCCAAGTCCTTGTCTCCCCGATTCTAGCAGGCGTAGAATTAATTGTAAAGTTTTGTAAACAAAATGTTAATCATGTGGGCTGATACTCCCACTTTGTAATTCAATCCAAAAAAATACAAATACAAAAACAAAAAAAAAAAAAATTTCATAAAATAGATTAATTTAAGTTAGAATAAGTAATTGCCTTGTTTGGCCAAATAAAATAAATAATTTTTGAATTATTTTACAAACTTTGATTTAATACTGCTGTTTTCAATAAAGATAAACGTATGGAAATCCTGCTGCTTTTATTTATGCCAAATGTAAAAAATATATCCACAAATTTAGCAGAAAAATTTTAAAGAAATTTACTCTCTGAATATGTTGTTGAAGCAAAAATCTTAAAGCGAGTTGCTAACCGAAATTATTATTTCACTGGGTAATTATTATGGTATGTGCCACTGAACTTTTAAATCAATTTCTAACATACAAAACCCATTGTTTTCATAAAGAGTGTGTTTATATCTGTTAATCATATTAAAACAAATTTAAAGATAAATTTAACTCTTTCTGTTTAAAACTTTCTGAATGTAACGCTAGTTACCATGGAATTACAGTGTACTCTCTGTTAACGGACACCCATCTTGACCGGACACCTCTTTTAAACGGACACTTTTTGATGACCGGACACTTTTGATTGAATATTTGTTTGACAATTTTTTTCACTTCTCCCTCTGAGAGGGACAACCCTCTCATAACAGGACACGGACACTACTTTGAATCACATAAGGCACATAATTCCCCTCTTAAGCGGATAGTTAACTACACTTTTTTTGTATTCTGTTTTCATCGGCTTTCGCTTTGGAGCTGTCGAAACCACTGGAGGGAAGATAGCAACGCATGCATATTCGGATCCGAAAGTGTGGCTGAAAAATCCGTCGCTATCCATTGGAGTGAACTCCTGTCCGCCTGTGTGTACATACCAGAGAACTACATGAGACCATTCGTAATTTTTTGCCACTCGAATAACAATCGTCGTCAGCCACAATCGCACAAAAAAAAATGCATGCATACCAGTCGAGTTCGTAAACAACGATTGCTGCTTAGTGTGTGACGACTGCAAATCGATACAAAGGCAGCATCCAGACAATGCTGACATTCGAATGATTCGCTGGAAGCTCGAGTGTTTGCTGCTGGCCTCGAGCTCGAGTGGAATTTTATTTTTGTTTTCTTTGTTTTTTTTCTTGGAGTTTTGTTGTGCGCAGTGTTTTTTTTATGCTTTCAACAACAATTGCAACAAAAATCCAACACCAACAACAAATCGTTGGATACGTGGCACAGTAAGCAAGTACCAACAACAAAAAATATACAAAAACCACACAACGCCAGCGACTGTGCAAAAGCTTAAATCATGTGTTTGTATTCTAACAATAAAAAGGACAGAAACAACAACACGCATGTTGGCACGACAAGTTTAAATTATTGAACACACCAAAAAAAAAAACAACAAGCATTGATCGACAGTGCGCAATTACAACAATAAAGCAATAAGAAGTAAGAGTGAAGCTGAACGCTGAATTCGGCGAATTACAACAATCATGAAAATATCGAAGTTGTTGTAAAAGAGTGGAAAGAGTAGGCGCTGGTAAGCGCTGCTGCAGACTGCAGTTAAAATTTTTTCTTGCTGCGAATAAACATAAAAGCATGAATATTCGTTGCTTTTGGCGAATGTTGCGAATGTCTGGCTTCATCGGACATTCATGTTTCGCAGGCATTCGTATTCGTCATCGCTCGTACTCTACGGCATTCGTACCACAGCGATTGGTGCATGTCTTTGCGCATTAATTTAAATGGAGAAGGCATATTCGTAGCTCGTATTTTGACGACACATTCAAAAGGTCATTTGAATGCACTCAAGTTGTTCTCTGGTACGTACGTCCGTCTGTCTGTCTGTGTCCGTAAATACAGGATATGAAGGAGTTGAGATAATTGCATGAAACTTGGTACATATGTTCATAAGAAACTACACAGAAAAAATTATGGCGGTAAATATAATTAAAAAGCAGGTCAAGCTGATGAAACGGTAATCACTCTACGGTCAACACCTCCTAGGTATTAACGCAACAAATCTTCTCTTAATTTGAAAAATTTTTGCAAATTTAATTTTGAATAAAATTTCATCATTTTGAATAAAGTTCTTTAATGTAACGAAAAAGAATTATTGAATTTTACAAATTTTTTTCAAAACAACAAAAATTCTTCACATTAACAAAAAAATTCTATAACACTGGTTTACAGCCAATATGTACTTTGAATGCCACTATCCTTTTATCATGTAAAATCGGTCGCTAATTCCGAAAAAAATTGCCCACTTTAAGGTTTTTCAACGAAAAAAACAAGTTGGTTCCACTTAATTGCATATATCTCCAGAACCAACAACAGTAATCAAACAAATGATATATCAAATAAAAGCTAATAAAATTTCTTACAAACAATGCAAACATTATTTTTTGGTTGAGCTGTTAGTTTTGGCGGAATAAATCAAAATTTCGGGAATTTTTTGTATTTTTCAGAAAAATTTCCAAAAAAAGACAAAATAGTTGCAAATTTCGTTAAAAAATCAAAATATTTTGTGACTTTTGATATTTTTTACTAAAAGCCTTTAATTTTCCAAAAAAAATAAGCTATTGTTGAAGAAAATCTATTGAGAAATGAAAAAGTTGTGTTCAATGGAACGAAAGCACCCAAGTTATGTTATTTTTAAAAATTTTATTGTCATATAAATAAATTGGGTTATTGTACTATAATTTTTTATTTTTCATTTTTATTGTTCATAGGAATCAAGTCAAGGGTTTTGCGAAAGAAAAGATAAGAACAAACAGGCTACAATAAAAACAGGTAGGCTCATGACTGAGAGTGCAGCCGTCGAAACCGTCACAGCAAAACACCTGATTTCGACACTTATGGCTATAAGAAAGAGAGCCTACCTTTTTTTATTATACCATGTGAATACTTATTTTGTGTTTTTTTGACAGTTTCGGCGGTCGCGCTCTGAGTCGTGGACCTACCTACCTTTTATTGTACCAGCATCTCATTCTGACGATGTTTCATATCCTACTTGTCCCGATTCAACGCGTGAAAACAATCGAAAATCCGTAGATTCAGTGGAGTCGGAAGGAACCACAGGTGGTAGTACTATTACAACTGAAAGCACAACTCACCTTTTATCGCAAGCGCAGCTGAATGATTGGATAAGAGATTTGGAACTGTCAAAGGAAAAATCGGAATTGCATGGTTCTCGTATGCAACGATTCAACTTTTTAAGACCCTATGTTAAGGTGACATACTACAGAAATCGTGAAAAACCGTTTGCTATACACTTTTCTAAGAATGACAATATATGCTATTGCGTAGACATTCCTGGCTTATTTAATACCTTCGGTCAGCCGTACATTCTCAAAGAGTGGCGTTTGTTTATTGATGGCAGCAAAGTGAGCTTGAAGGCAGTATTACTTCATATAGGAAACAAAAAGCCATCGATTGCGATCGCACATACAGTCAACAAAAAGGAAACGTACAAAACAATGGCGAAGCTATTGACATGTATTAAATATGAACAACACGACTGGAAAATATGTTCTGATCTCAAAGTCGTTGGTATGCTTTGTGGTTTACAGAGTGGCTACACAAAGTACTGCTGTTTTCTATGCAAGTGGGATAGTTGAGCACGTGAACACCACTATTACAAAAAGGACTGGCCAGAAAGAATTGAGTCGAAAGTTGGAGAGAGCAACGTTAAAAACGTTCCACTCGTCAAAAAGGAAAACATAATTCTCCCACCTCGGCACATCAAACTTGGACTTATGAAAAACTTTTTCAAGGCGATAGACAAAGAAAGCGAAGCATTCACATATTTGAAAACGATTTTTCCAAATCTTTCTGATGCCAAGATAAAAGAAGGTGTCTTCGTTGGACAGCAAATAAAAAAGGTGTTAAACGATCTGCAATTCGCAGAACTATTGTCACCAGTTGAGGCAGCGGCGTGGGATTCTTTTAGGAGGACTGTTTCTAGCTTCCTCGGGAACAATAAAAGTGAATCTTACGAGAAAATAGTCAACGATATGTCTCTGAAAATTCACTTTCTGCACTTCCATTTGAATTTTTTTCCGAAGAATCTCGGTAACGAGAGCGACGAACATGGGGAAAGATTCCACCAACAGATGGAAGCAATTGAGAATCGATACCAAGGATTTTGGGACGAAGGAATGATGGGCGACTATTGTTGGTTTCTCATCAGAGAAACCGATCCCAAATTAAATAAACGACAAAACAAGAATTCTAATCATTTTGAATTTCTGAATGATAAATAAAAATTATTTACAATGTAAATAACAATATAAATGATTTAAGAGAACAATAAAAATAATTAATAATAATTATATACAATTTAAATAATGTAAAAATAATGTAAATTATTAAAAGAACAATAAAAATTAAGAATATATGATTTTATTACAACAACCTTTAGTTCTCATTTTTTTTTTTATGGCAATAAAATAAGTCCAAATTGATAATCACACAATTTGGATGATTTCGTTTCATAAAATACAACTTTTTCATTTCTCAATAGATTTTCTTCAACAATAGCTTAATTTTTTTAGAAAAATAAATTCTTTTAGTAAAAAATATCAAAAGTAACAAAATATTTTGATTTCTTAACGATATTCGCAACTATTTTGTCCTTTTTTGGAAATTTTTGTGAAAAATAAAAAAAATCCCCGAAATTTGAATTTATTCCGCCAAAACTAACAGCTCAACCAAAAAATGATGTTTGCATTGTTTGTAAGAAATTTTATTAGCTTATATTTGATATATCATTTGTTTGATTACTGTTGTTGGTTCTGGAGATATATGCCATTAAGTGGAACCAACTTTTTTTTCGTTGAAAACCCTACAGTGGGCAATATCTCGAAAACGGAGTGACAAAAACAAAAAAAATTTTTTTCGGAATTAGCGACCGATTTTACATGAGAAAAGGATAGTGGCATTCAAAGTACAAACAACTTTTCGTTATTTGTAAACCAGTGTAATCAGAATTTATGGCTTAGTTTAACATAAAAATAAAATTAACTAAGGTTTTTCAATAACAACTAAAAAGATTTTATTCTATTATAGAAAAAGCAATAGATTAACCCGGGGTTAAAACTCGCGAACTTAATGCGATGGTTACCGCATTTTGCGATGGTCCGCGGTTCGATACTAGGATGTGACAACAAAAAAAAGTTGCACAATTCAATTTTTACATTAAATAATCAATAATATAAGATAATCACATAATAATAAAAAAAAAAAAACGGTTTTGCCCAGGATCGAACCAGGGTCACTCCATTCATCAAATCAAATCAAATCAAATCGATAAAATCGACTGCGTAAAATTTTTTGCTTGAGATAATTTTGTACTTACCCTACGGCGAAAGCAGGGTCAATTGCCCTAAAGTGACCGGTCCTGTGACAGTTCTAATTTAACCTATCACAGGACAGGTTCAATATTACTTAGAATGGGGCTATAGTTTTTGAATGTGTTTTTATATATTTATCTAATCGTTACCAATAGCTCAGTGGAAATGCGCTAGACTGGACGTGGGTTCGTACCCTGGCTGTGTAAGTATCAACAATTTTAATTTAATAAAATAAATTCTAATTCTGTTTCAGTTAACTGCTAATCAAAAATAACCATCAAAATAAGTTTGCTTAACACTTATCACTTTGGAACCTATCACGTGATGATCCGGTTTTTTTATCCGTAGGGTAAATATGAAATTGAAAACATTGATAAACAGATGCATAATATTTAGTTTAGCATTTTAACACTTTCGTTTATGGTCAAAATCTTGTGTGTGGTGAATTTTTGGTTAAATGTTTTCGAACTTCGAAGCGCGTGGATGGGCGTGCGTTGCTATCTTCACTTCGGTTTCGAAATCAATTAAGTAATTGGACGTGGTTTATTTTATTCAAAAACCAAATTGTCGTAACTAAAAATCTTATGTCAAAAATAATTAAAAAAAATCTTCTCCTTTAAAATTTGAATTTTAATGGTTGCATCTTTTTCGCGGTTGTGGGTCGATATGAAAGGATGAAAACTTATACGAATAAAACCCTTATCCAAAAAATCTAAAAAATTTGTACTGTCATGAGTTGGCTTGCAATTACCTGTAGGCTTTTTCGAAATTTTCAAAGATATGACTTCCGCAATTAACTTGGAATTGATAACTTGCACGTGTGGTCGCAGGGTAAAGGAGTAAAGGGACAAAAGGTACTTTTCCTATTTAAAAAGTAAGTTCTTTTTTATTAGTTAATATTTAAATTTTGTTTTTTTTCAGATATTAATCTTTGGAAATTTTAATATGGAACGGTACACCATTGCAGAGCGGAGCAAAATGGTTTTATTATTTTTAGAAAGTTGCAGGAAGAATTTCCAAATAGTGTTATCTCAAGAAACAGCGACTTGAGATGGCCACCTCGATTGCCTGATCTGACGACTCCGGAATTTTTTCTGTTGAGCTACCTGAAAGAGAAGGTCTACGTTAACAAGCAACAGACTTTACGGGGGCTGAAAGACTTTATTCAAGCAGCAATTGCGCAAATAACACCGATTCAATTTCAAAAAGTGATGTAAAATGCCATAAAAAGAGCCGAGGCGAATGTGAATTGTAATGGGTGGATACTAAACAGATTAAATTTTCCACACATATTAAAAAATCTCCATGAATAAAACTTTAATTTGTAATTTTTTGTTTTTGTTATCGCTTCGTTTGAAACCAATTACAGATATAAATAGGAGACATACTTTTATACCTCCCCTGTATAAAAAGGAATAAAATTCTCTATTATTTCCAATTTTTGTGTATAACACTTGATAGTGATCAATAGTGCTATCAATGAATCTTGATAAGTAATTTAATTTTTTCATCAAGTCTCCTAGGATCTTTTATTTTCCCTTATAAGGGCGGTTATTAAAAGCTGTTGTTTGATTAGATCTATGTGTTTATATGGTTTTTAGAAGTTACGTCCTGTGTTGTCAATGAGTTCAACCCAAACTTTGGTGGGTACAATTATCTCAGATTGACTTGTTATGTGCCACGGTATCCGTAGCGTAATAATTTTTTTTATGATATGTTTCGTAACTTCAAATGGGTTAATGCTGAGAAAGTGCGAAAAAGTTTTAGTAGCTGAAATCTTTTGTTATTATGTGAAAATAGCTCTTAAATATAACTGACCATCTTTTACACCAATAGATATATCCGTAACTTCTGATAGGAACAATAGGAACCATAAGAGCATCTCCATGGCTCCCACATTTAAATGTTGTTGAACACAAATATGTGATAATTCCTATTTGTGATTGATATCCAAAATCCAAATTAATTTGATGTAGGCATTTTAGTTGTTCTCGATCAGAGGAAGAACATATTAAATAACATCACTCATATCTAAAGATCACTTGTATCTAAAGATGTTGCTTTTTAAGAGATTCGTATTTTATATTGACCAAAGAAATATATTTATGACAAAGAACCACAGCAGCTCTTATTTTTTACACACGAACACACACACACAAACACACCCACACGCGATTCATTGAAATACATTTATTTAAAGGGTTTCTATTTGTTAACGTCTTCGTAAAACCCAGGAATTTTTTTTTTTCATGCAATCATTTTAACGCCAAGTAACTATATGTTGTAAAATAAAGTCGCACTTATTTCTACGCTCCGACACTGCGTAAACTAACTAAGATTACGAGTTTTAACTATATATTTTTAATTCATTGATTTCTTGAAACTTTCAGACATGTACTTAGTAATATTTTTAATGAAAACAGAAAAATATATTTGCACAAAGACATTTTTTTTAGTCACAAGCTTCTTAGCTATTTTCCTTGCTCAGATACGAAATCAAACTAAAATTTACATCTCAGGATGATTGCAAGAATCCCACCTGGTTAACTTTTGGAATGCAAGCTTTTTGCTCTAAGCATGCGCATAACTTTAAGATGAGAGAGCTTTCTTGTTAAAACTGGAATAGTTATACATTCAATAAAATTCATTGGGATAGGATAGGATAGGATAGGGATGTTCATTATGTATGTATTTCGGCTTATTTAGAAGCGAAATTACTTTTATTTCGTTAAAGATATGTCTTTCAAATATGTAAGCATATGCAAGTTATATGCTCATAAGGACCATGCGATCTTGCTATCAGAGATGACACGATGACCATCCTTATCTCTCAGGAAGCCGACATAATTGATAAGAAGAAGAAATGCTTACCTTGAAGCTGTAATTTTCAACCCTTTTCATGTTGTACCACCACAATCGTTACTCTTGCACCCCACAATGGTATTTTCATCCGTGAATATTGTATGTGACCCATGTTGTGTCTACAAAACGTAATGGAATTGTGTATATCGAAAGATACACGGAGAGAAAAGCATTTGAAAATAATTTCCAGTCGAATTCGTTTTAAAATTATATAGTACTGCTAAAAAACATCGATAACATATTTTTATCAGTTTTTCAATTCATCATACAATTTTTGTTTCAAATGAATATGAATACCCTAAACTTACTAAAATTTATCAATATATATTTAAATACTAAACTATAAATCTTAATAAAAGTAACTTGTTTTAAAATCCCTATATTCCTGTTTAGGTCTATAAAGATTTAACTACTATGGGTTGTGTGGGAGGTGGGCGTGTTCATTTTTATACTTCCAGACGTACTGCGTAAGAGGCATTTATGTAGTTAAGTTTATGTTTTTATATCAAAACTAAGGCGTGTTAGAAAAAAATTCGCCATGCGCCCACGAACACTCCCACGTCCCATACAACCAAAAATAGCATAGAGAAATAACAGAGTTTTCAGGCTTATATTTTACGGTTCGTTCATAAATTACGTTGCCTATTTAGGGGGGGAGGGGTTCTAAAATGTACTACGATAAGTAATGATAAGGGAGGAGTGGGTCTCAGACATTGTTACGTGACCAAAAATAAAGAAATCTCGAAAAAATTAAAATTCATAACTCCCTATCACCTCTTCAATTACCGCGAGAACTTTTTGACATACCTTCTATATATCAACGTCTTCCATACGTCTCCAAAATTTGACTCTTTTTGCAGAAAGAGGAAATCAGTTCAAGGTCGTGTCCTATCTTCGGCTCGTATTTCGAATACAAATGAGTTTTTACAATTTAAAATAAATCAAAATAAAAAGTACTATTTAAATAAATCAATTCACAAATACACTGAATTTGGTGCTGCCCGGGTGAAGCCTTTACGGGTACTCTCTCTAAGACCAGGCGAATTTCTTTGCATAAGAAAACTGAAGAACTCTATTTCGGAGAATCCCAAAGTTTCCAGCTATTTCAATCCCAGTGATTGAGAGTATCGACTCTTTGGTTGAAGATGGAAAAGATTTTATTGATAGATACAATTGATTTCTTAAATTGTTTCTTAAATTTATCTAGCCATGATAGCACACATACTAAGAGCTAGTCACGATAAGAATATTTTTGAGCGGATTTGCATATACATGAGCGGGCGCGAGTCGTAAATTTTACGTCATCAATATTTATTTCTGTTAATGGTGCTTTGTTTACATTGTTATGGAGAAACTGATGTAAAAGTATGAAAAGATGATTTTCTGATAGTGCTTTAACAAAATATTATTGAAGTTTTTGGAACAGGTTGTTTGAAGCTGTTTAGAGACCTTAAACTCTCGAATGGATTGACCGATCTTAAAATTTATTTTTCTGTACTATTCTACGCTTCCTAACGAAGGTTGTTTCCTTACGAAGTTTTTCAAATTCCATTTAGTTTAAATTGAAACTAATATTTCCGTGAGTTTTGTTGTTGTTATTCGCTGAAATAGTTTTTTTCTAACATGCTTGTGTATGTATCAGTCTATGAATGAAAAACCCGAACGACATGAAACGACAGCAAAAATCTTGCGGCGAATGTTTAAATAAAAATCAATGGCTAGAAAGGCAACAATAAAAATGTATGACAATATTCTATGGTAATTTTCTTTATATATTGTACGTTGTTTTTATAAATAAATACATTTGAATTAAGTTGCCTAAAATGCATTTATTTTATTTATTTTTATATTATTATGTATGAACATTTATGTTTAGTTTTCATAATTAAAAATGATTTATACAAAATTTCAACTTTTAAGACTATCGATAGTTATCGATAGTTTTTTCTAAACTATCGCATACTATCGATAGGGCTGATTATCGATAGTTTTCCACCTCTACTTTGAATGCCACTTTCCTTTTCTCATGTAAAATCGGTCGCTTATTCCGAAAAAAAATTTTTTTTGTTTTTGTCACTCCGTTTTCGAGATATTGCCCACTGTAGGGTTTTCATCGAAAAAAAAAGTTGGTTCTACTTAATGGCATATATCTCCAGAACCAACAACAGTAATCAAACAAATGATATATCATATATAAGCTAATAAAACTTCTTACAAACAATGCAAACATCATTTTTTGGTTGAGCTGTTAGTTTTGGCGGAATAAATTCAAATTTCGGGGATTTTTTTATTTTTCAGAAAAATTTCCAAAAAAAGACAAAATAGTTGCGAATATCGTTAAGAAATCAAAATATTTTGTGGCTTTTGATATTTTTTACTAAAAGCCTTTATTTTCCAAAAAAAAATAAGCTATTGTTGAAGAAAATCTATTGAGAAATGAAAAAGTTGTATTTTATGAAACGAAATCACCCAAATTGTGTGATTATCAATGAATTTGCATTTGGACTTATTTTATTGCCATAAAAAAAAAATGAGAACTAAAGGTTGTTGTAATAAAATCATATATTCTTAATTTTTATTGTTCTTTTAATAATTTACATTATTTTTACATTATTTAAATTGTATATAATTATTATTAATTATTTTTATTGTTCTCTTAAATCATTTATATTGTTATTTACATTGTAAATAATTTTTATTTATCATTCAGAAATTCAAAATGATTAGAATTCTTGTTTTGTCGTTTATTTAATTTGGGATCGGTTTCTCTGATGAGAAACCAACAATAGTCGCCCATCATTCCTTCGTCCCAAAATCCTTGGTATCGATTCTCAATTGCTTCCATCTGTTGGTGGAATCTTTCCCCATGTTCGTCGCTCTCGTTACCGAGATTCTTCGGAAAAAAATTCAAATGGAAGTGCAGAAAGTGAATTTTCATAGAGACATATCGTTGACTATTTTCTCGTAAGATTCACTTTTATTGTTCCCGAGGAAGCTAGAAACAGTCCTCCTAAAAGAATCCCACGCCGCTGCCTCAACTGGTGACAATAGTTCTGCGAATTGCAGATCGTTTAACACCTTTTTTATTTGCTGTCCAACGAAGACACCTTCTTTTATCTTGGCATCAGAAAGATTTGGAAAAATCGTTTTCAAATATGTGAATGCTTCGCTTTCTTTGTCTATCGCCTTGAAAAAGTTTTTCATAAGTCCAAGTTTGATGTGCCGAGGTGGGAGAATTATGTTTTCCTTTTTGACGAGTGGAACGTTTTTAACGTTGCTCTCTCCAACTTTCGACTCAATTCTTTCTGGCCAGTCCTTTTTGTAATAGTGGTGTTCACGTGCTCAACTATCCCACTTGCATAGAAAACAGCAGTACTTTGTGTAGCCACTCTGTAAACCACAAAGCATACCAACGACTTTGAGATCAGAACATATTTTCCAGTCATGTTGTTCATATTTAATACATGTCAATAGCTTCGCCATTGTTTTGTACGTTTCCTTTTTGTTGACTGTATGTGCGATCGCAATCGATGGCTTTTTGTTTCCTATATGAAGTAATACTGCCTTCAAGCTCACTTTGCTGCCATCAATAAACAAACGCCACTCTTTGAGAATGTACGGCTGACCGAAGGTATTAAATAAGCCAGGAATGTCTACGCAATAGCATATATTGTCATTCTTAGAAAAGTGTATAGCAAACGGTTTTTCACGATTTCTGTAGTATGTCACCTTAACATAGGGTCTTAAAAAGTTGAATCGTTGCATACGAGAACCATGCAATTCCGATTTTTCCTTTGACAGTTCCAAATCTCTTATCCAATCATTCAGCTGCGCTTGCGATAAAAGGTGAGTTGTGCTTTCAGTTGTAATAGTACTACCACCTGTGGTTCCTTCCGACTCCACTGAATCTACGGATTTTCGATTGTTTTCACGCGTTGAATCGGGACAAGTAGGATATGGAACATCGTCAGAATGAGATACTGGTACAATAAAAGGTAGGTAGGTCCACGACTCAGAGCGCGACCGTCGAAACTGTCAAAAAAACACAAAATAAGTATTCACATGGTATAATAAAAATAGGTAGGCTCTCTTTCTTATAGCCATAAGTGTCGAAATCAGGTGTTTTGCTGTGACGGTTTCGACGGCTGCACTCTCAGTCATGAGCCTACCTGTTTTTATTGTAGCCTGTTTGTTCTTATCTTTTCTTTTGCAAAACCCTTGACTTGATTCCTATGAACAATAAAAATGAAAAATAAAAAATTATAGTACAATAACCCAATTTATTTATATGACAATAAAATTTTAAAAAATAACATAACTTGGTGCTTTCGTTCCATTGAACACAACTTTTTCATTTCTCAATAGATTTTCTTCAACAAAAGCTTATTTTTTTTGGAAAATTTTGTTTGGAAAATTAAAGGCTTTTAGTAAAAATATCAAAAGTCACAAAATATTTTGATTTTTTAACGAAATTTGCAACTACTTTGTCTTTTTTTGGAAATTTTTCTGAAAAATACAAAAAATTCCCGAAATTTTGATTTATTCCGCCAAAACTAACAGCTCAACCAAAAAATAATGTTTGCATTGTTTGTAAGAAATTAGCTTTTATTTGATATATCATTTGTTTGATTACTGTTGTTGGTTCTGGAGATATATGCAATTAAGTGGAACCAACTTTTTTTTTGTTGAAAACCCTACAGTGTGCAATATCTCGAAAACGGAGTGACAGAAAAAAAAATTTTTTTTCGGAATTAGCGACCGATTTTACATGAGAAAAGGATAGTGGCATTCAAAGTACATATTGGCTGTAAACCAGTGTAATATATTAATAATATTAATTAAATAAATAATAATATTTAATTAATAAATAGTGAAATAGTAAAAAATAAGAGTAGGTACGAATTTTATATATGAAGGAAAATAGTTAGAAAATAAAAACAAAACATGAAATCTTTTTATATTTCCATATGAAGGTGAACCCTGTCAAATAAAATAAATTTTCAGTTTTAATTCTTATTTTAGGCTTATTTTCTTTCATAAACAACATTTGTTGTTGTTTGACAGACATATGTAGTTTCATAAATTTCAGCTCAGCACTGCTGTTTTGCTGCTAAAGAAAATTGCAGCGCATGCAAATCAATTTTTGTTCTTTACTGTTACAACTATAAAATATTAAAAAATTCTAAGTGGGCAAGGAACAATGAGCGCGTAATTGTCGCAGAGTATTTTAAACAGTGACGTAACTAGATGATCAAGGGCTCGAATTCAAAATTGAAAAAGGGCCCCTACCAGAAAAATTAAAAATAACATGTTCAAACAAAAGAAGTACAGAACCATTATTGTTTTTTTTTTATTTTACTATATTTTTTGTCTTGCTCTATCATAAGAATAAGTTTCTATTAATTAGCTTAAAGCTTATCAGACACCTGTTTGCTTGTTTTATTTCTTCAATAATTTTCAATTTACTAATTACAGGTCTGCACTTGCGGAGATCACTGGGATTGAGAAGAACAACAGCAAAGGTGTGTAAACATCTGTAACGTCACATTCAATTGCTTCAAAATTTTTAATGATTTTTTGACACAATTGATTAACGGTGTCCAATTCATCAGCTTGTAAATACTGATGAATTTTTGCGTAAGATTTTGGGCTACTATTTTACAGAACTATTTTTTATTATATCAGATTTTTTACTATTTGCTATTTGTAGTGTCAATGAAGGGCCCCGGTGCTCTGCACCGTATTGCACATATGGAGTTAAGCCACTGATTTAAAGAGAAACAGAGTGTTATTTTGTTGTCATCAGCAAGCCATTTAAGATATTTGATAATAAATTTCTTTAATGATTTTTAAAGATACATATTTAAAAGCAGATTTATTTCGTTTGCAATGGAAAGAGAAACGCATTTTTTTTTATCACTGAAAATTTGTCTGTTTCGTATTTTCTCGTTCTTTTTAACCGTTCATTAAAAATTAACGTTTGAATAGATCGTCCGTTCTGAAAAAACTTTTGTATGCAGCGCTAGACTATCAGCATCACCATCGTCGTGATTTTTTTTTTGTTGTGCATGTGTCATCGGTTCGTTTTGCGTTGTTGTTGTTCTACATATTTTCGTTTTTGCGCTTTAATGGAGAAATGAAAACAATAAGAAATAAGAAAGAAAAGTAAGGAAATCTGTTAGCAAGAGACATTTAAATAATTAAGTGCCGGTCGTGAAGAAAGTTCTTGAATTATTAATTCAAACGCTCATTTTGAATAAGTGATAACAAACGAACATTCGTTGTTTTTATTTTTATTCTGTGAAAAAATCGACATAATCCAATTGGATTTCCAATTGGCCTTTAAGTGTTTTTTAAACATTTTTAGATATGAGTGTTCACTTAATTCACTTAAATAACAGTACCTGGGCGACCGAGCTCCGCTCAGATTCCTGCCGTATATTCAAATTTTGTACGGTATTTAATGTATCGGAAATGCCAACTTTATCTTAGAAACAACATATAAGATCATATTTTTCAATTAACTTTAAATGCATTTTTATTTTATGATAACTTCGTTTTTCAACTAAACGAAATTTGTTTTGGTTTTATATTTTTTTTATATTTGGTTTAATTATTTTGATAATTTACTTATGCTGAATTTATGCCGGCCATTCCAAGCCTAAGTAAATTTTTTTTCCCAAAATTAACCTCATGCTCCTTTTCCACTTACAAGAATAGAAGTTATTTTTTTATGTCGCAATTTTTTCTAAAGTTATGGAGATAGCAATTTTTGGTCAAAGTGAAAATCATGAAAATGGAGTCATTTTCAATAAATCATACCTCTGTCATTTGTTACCCCTATTTTTGTAAATGAAGTATCGTTAGAAAGCAATTGAAAAGCGATTATTAATAAAAAATAAAATACTTTTGGATTTTTTTTGCTAGAGTTGCCTACTTTTTCAAAAAAAAAGTAAACTGTTCATGTCTCAAAAAATGCATTTTCGGTTTTTTTTTACGTAGAATTACGTCTTTCAGCGCGGTTTGAACGCAGTCGTTTTAACAAAAATGTTAAGGTCATACCTACAGCCTATAATATTCATCGTTCAAACATAATATTTATACTAAAGTATCAGATATATCCTGCGCTAAACGAATATCTAATTTTGGATTTTGTTACTTTTATATTAAAGTCACAAAATAGCAAAAGCTTAGAAGAATAATCTAGATTTTTATATAAGAAAATCAATCATTAGCTGCTTGCATGTTGTGTCTGCTGCTTTCTTTGTTTTTGTTTTTGCTTGTGTTGGTTTTGTTTTGAACGAACTGATTCGCAGCATTGGTGCTCTGCTCCACGTTAAGAGGGTGTTCTAAGTTAAGAGGGTGTTCCGATTAGATTTAACACTTATGAAAAAAACTATTGGCATTATTTTTCGTTGTATGCTACTACCCAATAGATGTCGTTTTCTATTCACTTAATATGATCTTTGCATCTAAAACAGCAACCGTTTGTTATTGGTTTAAGCAGAAATCAGCAAAGTGATTTCTCAGTCGGATAAGCTGTTGTGGTGATAACATTAAGAATCAAAGAAGCCTGGTTTGATTCTCGGCCTGGTTGATAAGTATATTTTTTTTTAATTTTGTATTATTATAATTTTATTTTATTAATTATTTAATTTAATGTAACAATTGCATAGTGCAATATTTTTATTTTTTGTCACATCCTGTTGCATGCGATAGCATGAACAAAATGTAAGCAAAATACAGCTTTTATTAGTCTTTTAGTTATTTTGTATTCAATTTTTAACCTAAGTTACCATAATTCAAATTGTATTCCCAATTAATTAAATTTACGTACAGCTTTGACAAAAAATATGTCTAGTATTTTTAATCATATCAATTCTAAAAATAAGGATTAACATATGTATTAGTTCAATGTATTGTTTAAAAATTACTCTAAGATTTTTAACCGTAAAGTTGTTGTACTATGTGGTCTGTTCACACCTTATGATATTTACAAAATGTGAATTTGTCACTTCATCCTCCCCAGACGGCCGATTGAAAAATGTTAAAACTTTTTGTTTTGTTTTAAGACCGATTAAAAAATTCTTAGAGTAAATTTGATCTTAATTTATTTCGAATTTTTATAAGGCATTTAAAATTTTATAAGCTTACTGCAAATAAAAGAAAGGAACTAAAAATTTGTTTCCAGCTGTTTACAGTTTTAAGGTCCAAGATTCCTTTATTATATACAAAATAATTATTTGACCTAATAATAAAAACATTTTTGCTCCAGATTTTATAAAAATATCTCAAACGGTATAGAAGTTATGAACGATTAAGTGAAATGGATATCAGAAAAAATTGAAATTACGAAAAGCATAACATTTGGCCATTATATTTTATTTTGGTGGAAACTTAATTTGTTTCTTAAAATTACAAAAAAAAGTGCACTTTTTGAGATGTGAGCAAATTAGATTTTTTTTTTCAAAACGTATGAAACTCTAGCATAGGAAACTCTTACAAAATTATTTTCCTTTTTAAAATTTTTTTAAGATTTAGTGTAAATTACTCTATTTGTAAGATTTCTTTTTATATCAAAAATTGGTACATCAAAACTGTACTAAAAACGTTTCTATAAAAAAAAGTAAATGAAAAATATAACAAATTCACCAAATCACTGTTTGGTGAAGCTTAAAAAATAAAAACAAAAAATCTTATTGAGCACGGCGGGATTCGAACTCACAATCTTGATATTATTGTACAGAAGTTCTATTCTCTGAGCTATCACCGCTATATCAAAATAAGCAAACTTAACATAACATATTCGGCAGAAAAATTAACTTATTTATTAAATGCGTGAAAACTCGGAAAAACAGCTTTTCCCAGACATGAGGCCTAGCGGGATCGATTTTTCAGCCCCCTCTTCATCTATATTGTTAATTTCATCGAAATCGTTAGTGCCGTTTTCGAGAACGCAATTGCAAATATATATACACTAGCTGACCCGACAGACGTTGTCCTGTCCAAACTTCAATATGTATATATCATTGTGTTTGTTTTCGGAGTAGGTGGTTTTCGGGTCCATAGTCGGGCTAGACCATCTTTAGAGTTTCTTTACTGGTTTTTTATTTACAAATATTGTCTTATAACATCATTAGTGTCATTATAGCATTAATAGTTTTGTAGAGGAGCAAGTTTATAAAGTTTATTTTCATTCTAAATACGGACATTTTTAAATTAGCTTCTAAAACGTACGTATGATTTTAAAACAATCGGTTGATAGTTTAAAATAAAAATTTTAAAAAATAGCTTCTAATTATTCTTCAATTTTGAAATTTTCATTTTAAAATATTTAACGAACGTTTAATATTCATTCGCTCATTTTAAAATGTCCGTTTTGTAAATGAAAATAAATGTTAGAGGAACAAAATTTTATCTGTGTAGAATTCGGGTTTTATGTCTGTCCGATGAAACTTTGAGTAACTGCAAAGAAACCAAACGTTCATAATTTTGTAAATTTTGATAAATTTAAGAAATGTTAAAATGTTATATGATGTTGAAATGGATACAGTCTTGATGGTTGAAAGAGCACTTTCGCATTGGTGAACGTATCGTATCTGAGCAATGAATAGCTAACAATAAAAAGCCCCGATTTAAATTAAAAAAGGAAAGTTAAAAAGAATTTCCTCATTAAGCTAAAAAAAATTTTTAATTTTTATTATATTAAAATATAGTTATATAAAAAGGTACACTGCGCAACAGATGCAGTGGGTGAGGTTGTAAGAGGATCAAACTGGAAAATATCGTTAAAAAATATATTTTAAGGCCTCGGAGAACCACATATACCAAGGTTTTATACAGCAAAATTTTGAAAAAAGCAACACAAAAAACTTAAATTTTTTAAAACGTTGTTCAGGCTTTAGGTCAAAAAAAAACACACACAAAGTCAAAGGTCGATAAAATAAAGTAACAACAATTTTTTAAAAAAACGTATCCATAAAAAAAAATGTTTGCTATTTTCGTGTTAAGAGAGCCCAAATTTATAAGGGATATATAGTGGGATGCCATGTACAAAAACAGTGACGCATACTGTAATCGTTTGCAAATAGAGTTCTCCGCACCCTGTTCTACAACACTTTTTTTACATATTTGCTTACCTTGTAAGAGTGAATTCTTTGATATTTACAGACTAAACATATGAACTTGGCACATCAAGACATCATTAAATAAAAAAAATCCACATATTACACTTAAATAAAAGCACTTAAAATACCAAAAAAAGCACCCATAGCCAATTGGGGTGATTTAGGTTTAAAAGCGAATACAACACTTGATTTTTTTTACCTGTTTGCAAGTTTGTTATACCCTAAACCTGAATACCTCACATACAACGCAAAAATCGAAAACTGCAAAACTAAGCTCATAATAAACTTCCAACAATAAAATTTGGTATGTATATACTTTATATCAAAACACGCCCATCTCCCATTCAACCAAAAAATTGAAAACTCAATATGTAAGCTTCTGTTCAACCTACAGATATAAAATTTGGTATGTATGTTTTGTTTAACAAACCAAAGATGTTTTTGAAAAATGGACGTCATCCGCCCACGGACACGCCTACCTCCCATACAAACCAAAAAATTTAAAACTGTATAAATATGCTTATGTTTGTCTAACAGAGATAAAATTTGGTATGTATCTATTTTATACTAAAGCTAATGTGTGTTCAAAAATTGGGCGTAGTCCGTCGACTAACACGCCCACCTCCCATACAACCCACAATAGTGAAAGCACTATAAGGGCTTTAACATTTGAGTCTTTTATTTTGGTTTTTATAATAGTATTTGTAATTTTTGTTGACAGCGTGTTTATTATATATGCTTTCAGATAGGATCACAAAGTGAAGTGATTTTTTGTGTGCAGCCCAAACAAAGGACGTTATTGTCCAAAAAAAATCCCCGTTTCGTCTGCTCAAAAAATCTTTTATCGTTCAGTTTAGCAGTGATGTCAACGTTCAAGAAAACACCACTGTTAATTTTGAGATAAATTGATCCTATAAATAAGTTTCCAATGCATTGGAATGGACAAACTGGTATTACTTTTAACGTCACCACAATTTTCAGCAACGTTTCGAAATGTTAAACAAATCTAGCTAGACGCATTGCTTGCGGATCATATTTTTAGAATTCTAACATTTTTAATCCTTTGTCCATATTTATGATATGGTAACTGATAATTTTGCCAGAACAATGCAGAAAATCTGATGACATCAATGCCTTTTCAGGTTAAATCGGGAGTTTTTTTTTTTTTATAGAAAATATACTGACCATTTTTTATTGAAGTGTTTTATTAGTTGCACTTACCATCTCCGAATTGGCTCAAATTTTTTTCTTGAATTGGTTTAATGATTAGAAACCAAATCCGAAGTTATACATTTTTGCAATCATTTTTCGCGGCCAAAATAGGGTCTACTTTGAGACAACGTAGCTCAGTCAATTTAAATACGATTTTCGTAAATAGGGTATCATTGGAAAAGTTTTTGTCTACTTTAAAGGAAAAATATAAAACTTTTGGAAATATTGCAGTAAGTCAACCAATTTTTAATTTCAAAGTATAATGCCATCACCAGACGCTATAATTTTTTTTAACTTTCATAATATAAGCTGTTTTAAGGTTTCATTACCTTTCTAGCGATATAAAATTAAGGTGTACTCTTAAAGAGTTCCGAAGTTTTAGCGATACAACAGGAAGTGTTAATGAATTTTCAATACAAATTCAACAAATTTTTAATACAAAAACAAATGAGAAAAAATATTTTATGAAAATTTAATGTAAGAAATGAAATGACAGCTAGTTGAATTTTTATTGAAAGTTCATTAATATTTCACGGTTTTCAATCTTCTAAATCCATCTAGAACGTGAAAATTATAAAAATGAAAATTATAGCGTCTGATGCTGCATGGCATTAAACTTTTAAATTAAAAATTGGTTGACTTACTGCAGATTTCTATGTTTTCCTTTGGTTTTGAAGTACAATAAATTTTCGCTCCAAAAACGAAATAATATTCGGTAAGGCCTAAGAACGTATAATTTTTAATTTTCAATAAAATGGTTTCGAGTATCTAAATTTTTTTTTTACTTTTTTAAAAATATTTTTTTAATAAACAGTTCATTTGCATACACAGTCCCTTAGAATCCAAGGAGACGCCGTGTCTACTGAACGTGATCCAATAAGGACCAAATTTTGTTCGAAATGTTCTTAGGTGTAACCGAAGCTAATTTCGTTGTTTGAGGAAAAATTAAATGGTCTTAAAATTAGGATTCGGTCTCATGTACACTCAATTTAAAATTTTTTTATTTGATCCAATAAAACTGATTGACCAATGTCGCGATTCTTATATATTTTCATTATGTATGAATTGTATATAATTGCTTGAAAAGTCTAAATAAATAGTTTTTAACCTTTTTTTAGCTCAGAAATCTATTTTCGTTTTCCAAAAACGACATTTTAATTCTTTAATACGAACTAAAACTATATGAAGATCTGTAACTTTTAACATCTTGTTTTAAAGCAAGCAGCATCTTGATGAAAATTGTTCCATTCAACTTAATTTCAGGATTTTGGAAATAAATTTTACCACACCTTTCAGTATCGTATCAATACACTTACACCTGTTAACTAATGCGAACACACCATTTCACATATTGATTACACTATGCCCCAATATTTTTAAATTTTTTTCTCGCTTTTTTCAAGTCTATCTTGTATTCTACTTATCCAATTTTTATAATCAAGGCTATAATCAAAAATAACGTCAGGAAACGCATATGAATGAAGGTACTAAAATAGAACATTTTACTGGTTTATAAATTTTTGATTCACATTTTGGATCGACCTTTTTAAGTATTAATGACCAAAAATGTTAAAAGCAGTACAATGTTCAATTACTTCCGCACTGTAATTCATTTATAACACGATTTTATACTTACGCTTGTAGCGCTCTTTGTCTCAGCAAAAATAAACATTTACGCAGCATAAAAAACAATATAGATAAACATTTACGAAACATAAACATATCATACCTAAAAATTATGCAACAAAGACTTAATCACTTGAAGTCTCAGCGCCAACTGAATGAGACAACTGCCTGCGTCTGCTCTTGTACGTAAAACATCCCTTATTTAAAGCACTTTAAGTAAAAGAAACAATAACAACAAACACAATCGGAGAGGAAAAGAGCGAGAAAGCTTTACGCTGCAGCGCGCTGGTTGTGTATCAAACGATTCAATGCAGCAATGTTTTTTGGATTTGATTTTTTTGGCTACTTTTTAAACTCAAATTTCAATAACTTTTTAGAGCAGTTTTGAAGAAAATAAGTATGCAAAGGACTTAGTTAAACATGTTGCTTTATGTTAGTGAAAGAATTACAAAAATCGGTTGAGTAGTTCTTGAGTTACACTACAACGTAGATACGTGAGAAGCCTTTTATATAATAGTATAGATATATTGCTCGTTTAATAGAATAAGATTTGTAAATAAAAAAAGTAAAGAACAACTCTAAAGTTGGTCTAGCTCGATCACCCTAAAACCTCCTTCTCCGAAAACGAACACAATCATATTTATTGAAGTTTAGACAGGATAACGTCTGTCGGGTCTGCTAGTAATGTATAAGTCTTATTGAATCATGCTCACAACTGAGAGCGTCATGTGTTATTGCTCATTCGTACATCATCGGCAAGCAACGATTTCGTTTTGTAGCATCAAAAAGAAAATTAAAAGAACATTACTTTGTTTTCTTTTAAAGTTAAGCAGATTCCTTTCAGGCGAAAAAACGAGAGGCGGAAATGCTTGATTGCAGGAAAATTGAGATGCATGGCGACAGGAATGGGACTCGGAAATTTTTCGAAAAAATAACACGCCTGGCCGATGGTTTTAAAACCAGCGCCTCTTCCTGCAAAGATGAGAATGGGAATCTAGTGACAAATATCTAGAGTACACTGATGCTATGGAGGGAGCACTTCTCTAGTCTTTTAAGTTACTATTACAGTGTGTAAAAAATGAAAAATAATTTTTGTTTTTTTTTTAGAATCTGATTACTTAAGGTCTTAAGAATACGTATACGAAATCTTAGAAAAAAATATCAAATAAAAAAAAAATATAACATACATTATATTCGTATGTCATGCATCGTTTATAGAAGAAAATCTAAATGCATTTTTCTCGAAACAAGTTTTTGAATTAGTTTCTAAGAAATCTCGAGTTCTGCTTGATCGACTTCTATGAATCTTTATTCATTGTGATCTTCAGAGTTTCTGTTAAGCACTCTACCTATAAAAAGCCGAGAAATTTTTATATTTTGTTTTTTACGGCTAAGAATTTCTGCAAAAAGTGGGGTTTTTAAATTTGTGTATCAACGCATGCCATTTTTTTTTTTAATAGCTGTTTAATTTCACGCATATATTTGCGATTTTCAAAAAATAACACGCGTCGCAGCGATATACATATTTCAATTCAGCAAATAATGAAGCGTGTTTTCCCCAAAAAACTATATTTTCTTTCTTTTTCACGCTACTTCAGCGGCTTTTCGCTCATCAATTCATTAAACGCTTCTGAAGCGAAATTCTACGCTATTAAGTGGGTTTTTCCTTAGGTTAATGAGAGCAATTTTTAACAGATTAATAGATTTCTTCAGTTTGTCTTCAGCATCGAACGCGACAACGTTAAATCAAAGCTTGTACTAAAAAACTTGTCCATTAATTAGAAAGTACCTGGGCGACCGAGCTCCGCTCAGAGTCCCACCGTATATTGAAATGTTTTACGGTTTTTAATATATCAAAAATGCGAGCTTTATCTTAAAAACATCATATAAGATCATATATTTCAATAAACTTTAAATGCATTTTTCTTTTATGATAATTTCGATTTTCAATTAAACGAAATTGGTTTTTGTTTTTTTATCCCTTTACAAATACTAAATAATTTCGATAATTTACTTATGCTTAACGAAACTTAACTCTGACTCTACGTATTCTAGTGCCGGCTATTCCAAGCCTAATGCAAGTTATTTTTCAAAAAATTTATCTCATGCTCCTTTTCCACTTATAAGAATAGAAATACTTTTTTTATGTCGCCATTTTTTCTACATTTATCGAGACAGCAATTTTTGATTTAAGGAATTTTTCCTGGAGTCATTTTCAATAAATCATATCTCTGTCATCTGTAACCCCTGTTTTTGTAAATGAAGTATCTTTAGAAAGCAATTGAAAAGAGATTTTTAATAAAAATTATATATTTTTGGATTTTTTTGCTAGAGTTGCCTACTTTATTGAAAAAAAGTAAGTTGTTCATATCTCAAAAAGTGCATTTTCGGTTTTTTTGACGTAGAATTACGTCTTTCGTCTTTGTATGGGGTCATATTAACAAATTTGTTTAAGGTCATGGAACGTTTTGTGACCTATACTCTAGGGTATACGTACATCCTTTAATATTCATCGTTCAAACATAAAAAATATACTAAAATATCAGATAATAAGATATCAGAGCTGTAAAAACATGCATTCAATTTGATTGCTTTAACAAAAATTTGAATCAGTGAGTAACAAAAAAAGAATGCATTCAATGAATGCAAAATTGATCCATGAATAAAATTTTAAATTCACATTCAATTTTAAAAAATTGATTGATTATTAATTTCTATTATTCATTTTTCGTTATTCTGAATAATGCATTAATTTTTTTATTCAAATGAATGCTATTCATAGAGAATGCTATTCACAAAGAATGCAATTCACAAGGAATCGATATTCATTTTGCATTCATGCATTAATTTCTTATTCATTATTCATTTTTTTTTCATTATTCGTTTCTTATTCATTATTATTTTTTTATTCATTATTCATATTTTATACATTATTCATATTTTATTCATTATTCATTTTATTCATTATGTATATTAGTTATTTTCTCAAATATTTCATAAATTTAATATAATTTATGCGCATAAATTAAATTTCAATCGTTTTTTAAATTCTTCTTTCTATTGAGTTGGAATGCATCTAGTTACCAAATTAAAAATATTCTACTTTGGTTAAAAAATTAACACAAAGCGATAGTATGAATACAATATGAATAATGAACAATAAATGAATAATGAATAAAAAATGAATACTGAATACAAATCAATAATGAATAAAAAATTAATAATGAATAAAAAATTAATAATGAATAAAAAATGAATGCATGAATCCAAAATGAATAACGATTCGTTAATTGCATTCTTTATGAATAGCATTCAATTGAACAAAAAAATGAATGCATTATTCTGAATAATGAAAAATGAATAATCGAAATGAATAATAAATCAATTTTTTAAAATTGAGTGTGAATTCAAAATTTTATTCATGAATCAATTTTGTATAATTCTTGTGTCGTTATTCATGTACTTAAAATTTTGAATATGAATGAGAATTTTACAGCTCTGGCGGCTTGCATGTTGTGTCTGCTGCTTTCTTTGTTTTTGTTTTGTTGTTTTTGCTTGTGTTGGTTCTGTACGAACTGATTCGCAGCATTGGTTCTCTACTCCACGTTAAGAGGCTGATCCGATACGATTTAACTCTTATGAAAAAAAACTACTTGCATTATATTTCGTTGTATGCTATTACCCAATAGATGGCGCTTTTGACATGATGTATGCATCTAAAAGAGCAAGCGTTTGTTATTGCGTCAAGTAGAAAGTAGCAGAACTAAATATGTGAAATGAACAATCCAGTTATTATTTAAGAAATGAACCAAGTTTATTCCGGATAAATTTTTGTTTTTGTTTTCAATGCAAATTAATTTGGATGATCAACCATATACATCCCAAATCATTGTAGTGCAGATTCAAAGTATACATCGGACAGAGAGAAAAATGGCACCCGTGGAAGCATAAAATGTATTTCGTGGCTCAGTTGGTTAAGCAGTTGTCGATTAGATTTGATGAATCATATGAGCCTGGTTCGATCCTCAGCCAGACTGTTTTATATAATTTTTATAATATTCTTTTTTAATTTTATATTATTATAACCTTATTTTATTAATTATTTAATGTAAGAACTGCATAGAGCAATAGTTTTATTTTTTGGCACATCCCGTTTTTTGCGATAGCATGAACAAAATGTAAGCAAAATACAGCTAGCTATTATTACCCTTTTAGTTATTTTGTATTCAATTTTTAATTCAACCCAATCAACCATTTAGAAATAGTGCTTGGATTAAGCTTACATGCAATACAAAAAGCAAGCCTTATCCAAGCACACTTGAAAAACATTCGCCCGGGTAATAAATTTCCAAGTTGCTTTGTATAACTATTGCGTAAAACACAAAAAGCAAGTGATGTACAATAATACTTGGAAAGGCTTGCATCAAGTAAGTGTTTTGCAATCATATTTACATAGATAACGCTGACAACGGTAATAGTTTCACAACTGTTCAAAGTTGTGATGCTCTCATATATACATTCATAAATGTATTTTATTTCATTTTGTTCGCTCAGCAGCCATAAGGCTAACGGCAAGCTGTTAGAGTGTCCGACTCATATGCGGTGGTTCGCGCGTTCAATCCCTGGGGTAGCAAACACAAAAATTTTTGAAGACATGCAATTTTTCATATAAATATATGCTTCAATTTTAACAAACGAAAATAAAAAATAAATAAAAATACAAATGTTCTGGTTGGGAATTGAACCTTGGATGTCCAAATCACAACAAATCAAATAACCAGTGGCTTACCAACTGAGCCACGGAATAAAAATTTTTCGCGAGTGCTAATTGATTTGTTGAATGTAGCACACTTGGAAAAAGCTTATTAAAACACTTATATCCAATTGTAAAAACAACACTTGGATTAAGCTTGAAGTAAGGAATATTATTCCAAGGGTTCACTTTCGTTTATCCTACAATTACATGTAAGCGTTCTACAATAGTAAATGAAAGCGTTATCCAAGCTTGAGGCTTACGTGTGTAAGCTTGTTTAAAGCTTATTCCAAGCTTGTTTGGCTGAGTGGGAAGGTACTATAATTCTAATTTTATTCCCAATTTATTAAATTTACGTACAGCTTTGAGTAAAAAAATCTCTTGTGTTTTTATTCGTATCAATTCTAATAAAAAAAGGATTAAAAATGTATTAGTCCAATGTGTTGTTTAAAAATTACTCTAAGATTTTTAACCGTGTAGTGGTTTTACTATTGTGGGCTTTTGTTGGATTTTTTGTATTAACTCTATAAATAGGTTTATATACCTAGAGCAACAGATTTCAAACTTGGTATGTCTGTTTGTTACATCAAAACTAAAATATGTACAAGTTGTGAATTTTTCACTTCATTCGCCCACTGGCGGCCAATTGAAAAATGCTAAAACTTTTTGTTTTAAGACCGATCTAAAAAATTCGTAGTGTAGATTTCATCTTAATTCATTTCGAATTTTTATAAGGCATTTACAATTTTGTAAACTTACTACAAATAAAAGTGAATGAAACTAATAGCGTTTTCTTATCTCAACGAAAAATTCTGCCCTCTAAAGATGCAAAATTTTTTCCATTTTGACCTGAACCCACAGAATTCTGACTTCTTTTTAGATGAGAATACATCACAAAAAAAGCAAAACTTTGTTCACTGCTTGGTAAAGCTCAAAAAAATAAAAAAAAAACTATAGTGCATGGCGGGAACTCACAACCTATACATTGATAGGCCGAAGCTCTATCCACCGAGCTATCACAACCATATTAAAATGGTAAAATTAACATAAGATATTCGGCAGGAAAATAAAGATATTTATTAAATGAGTGAAAACTCGGAAAAACGGCTTTTCCCAGAAATGAGACTTAGCTGGATCGATTTTTCACCCCCCTCTTCATCTATATTGAATTGCCGTTTTCGAGAACGCAATTGCAAATATATATACAAATATTGCTCGTTTAATAGAATAAGATATGTGCCATAAACTTAAATTAAATCGGTAAATGGTTTCGGTAAAAAAAACCAAAATAAATAGTGCCGGAAAACAATAATAATTTAAAAACTAAATTTAATAAAGAAATAATTTAATAAACATAACAACAGTGAAAATATACAGTGTCCAATAAAAAAAATAATGGGTCATTTCGGCATTTGAAAGCACTTTGATCGAACTGCTTATGATCAATTCTGTTGTGTGTGTCATTAAATATGTTTGTACGATGGATCGAAAACTGGGCCAACATGTTTAATTCGGACTCCCAACGGCAAATATTCATGTTTCCAAGAAGTTTTAAATACCAGATTTAACTAAATGAGGTTTGTCAGAATACGATTCTGCCAGAAGTGAGAATTGAACTCTGGCTACCGCGTTCAGTTGGCTCGCATGTCACAAACTAAGTACGCACAGCCACGGTTGGTGCCCGTAAATAAATAAACAATAAAAACTATGTTAATTGTTAATGCTAATTTTAAGCCATTCAATTTTATATTTCATATAAAAACATTTTATATTTCATGTTTAAGCTTATTTATTGTTTCATGTTTTAATACATCATTATTTTCAATTATTTTATTTTGAAATACTTACATTTATTTAATAATAAAAATTAAGTTTGTTTTTCATATACTCTCATAATAACTGTGTTTTCTTTTTTAAATAATTTTTACGATTTTCAAATATTTGATTTTGGTGCTTTTTTATGCTGAGTTTCACACTGGAAACTTTTAAATAAGTTATATCAGAAAGAACTTTTAGTTGCACTTCATCTTAATAATGATGAAAATATCACGCCTAAATCAGCGATAAAACTCTATTGTTTCGCATATTTTTTTTACAATTAATATTAACAATTCACACATAAAAAGCGAAAGAAAACGCTGCTTTAGCTGAATAAAACATCAAAAAGAGCAAAAGAGATAATCGTGAGCGATAAAACTCATTTCTAGCGTTTTTTATATGTACAAAAGAGCGCGAGATTCATTATTGTATGAGAGAGCCATAATTGGAGAAGAGAGCATTCACGCATTTATAGCGTGAAATATTTGAATTTTCCTGCTGTGGGATTTTACTACAATAATTGCTGTTAAAGTGTTGCCAGCAATTATTGTAGTGAAATCTCGCCATTTTTTCTTAGAGTGTAGGTAAAGTGCTCAACTACAACCTTTACTCAAGAATGCACTTTGATTTTTTACTTCCGACGCCTTGAAAATGCTGGAGACGAGAAACCAACTTACAACCTTTTTTTAAAAACGCCAACTTCAACGACCTCCAGAAAATAAACAACAAATACAAAAACCAAAAAAAAACATTTTCTTTATATCTTCAACTTGAACTGTACATAATGCAAATAAATTTGAATTAAATAATTTAATACTATGTTAAAAAAATTAATAAAAAATGTATTGTTTTTAATAGCTTCACACTGTAATAGTACCTTAAATGGCGACGCTGACAACAATCCCGCCAGTGGAGATGATATCCCAGAAACCCCAATTATGGACGACAGCGTTGAAGTTCCGCTCCCCGATTATAACGAGGTCTTAACAGCTATAGCTCGGCTTAAAAACAACAAAGCCGATGGCCTACCGGCTGAGCTGTTTAAGACCGGTGGCGAAGCTCTGTTTAAATGCATTCACAGACTTCTATGCAGAATATGGTCGGAAGAATGCATTCCAGATGATTGGAACCTCAGTGTGCTCTACCCAATCCACAAGAAAGGCGATCCCACCATTTGCGCCAACTACCGTGGGATTAGCCTTCTTAATATCGCATATAAGAAGGCATCGCATATAACATATCGTATTGTGTGAAAGACTGAAGCCCATCGTTAACCAACTGATTGGACCTTATCAGTATGGCTTCAGACCTGGAAAGTCCATCATTCACCAGATCTTCACGCTCCGACAAATCTTCGAAAAGACCCTCGAAAAACAAATCGACACGCACAATCTCTTTGTCGATTTCAAAGCCGCCTTCGACAGTCCAATAAGGAGTCAACTGTACTCCATCATGTCTGAATTTGGTATCCCTGCGAAGCTAATACGTCTTTGCAGGCTGACACTGAACAACACCAGCAGCGCAGTGAAAATCGGAGGGGATCTCTCCCTTCCGTTCGATACCAAGCGAGGTTTCAGACAAGGCGATTCCTTATCATGCGACTTCTTTAATATAGTCATGGAGAAGATCATCCGAGCTGCTGACCTGAGACGCAGCGGCACAATTTTCTATAAGAGTGTTATGCTGCTGGCGTATGCAGATGATATTGACATCATTGGCCACAATACGCGCGAAGTCAGTGCAGCATTCTCCAGGCTAGAAAAAGAGTCGAGTCGAATGGGTCTTGCAGTGAACGCAGATAAAACGAAGTATCTTGTGTCAACAAACAAACAGTCCCAGCGTCTTGGAAACCACGTCACTGTTGACAACACCTCCTTTGAGGTAGTGAAGGACTTTGTTTACCTGGGATCCAGTATTAACTCCTCCAACGATATCAGTATTGAGATTAAACGAAGGATAACTCTTGCCAACAGGTGTTACTTTGGGCTCAGTAGGCAATTGAGAAGCAGAGCTCTCTCTCGACGAATAAGACTTACGCTTTTATAAGTCCATAATCATGCCCGACCTACTATACGCATCACAAACCTGGACGTTGAGCAGCTCTGATGAAAGCACTTTGGGAGCGTTTGAGAGAAAAATCCTTCGCAAGATCTATGGTCCAATCTGCGTCAATGACAAGTACCGAATACGATGGAACCACGAGTTGTATGAGCTATATGCCGACATCGATATAGTCAAGCGTATTAAAATAGAGCGGCTTCGCTCCAGCGAAAAAAATATTGGATTCGGTACCCAGCGGTGGCCAACGCAGACGAGAAAGACCGCATCTCCTTTCGAAAGCCCAGGCATTGGATAACCTGACAAAGCTTGGAGTTTCCAACTGGCGCCAGCAAGCGTACGACAAAAGAGGCTGGTGCAAATTCTTAGACCAGGCCAAAACCTATCAACGGTTCTAAGAGCCATCTTAGTAAGTAAGTTAGTATTTTATATCAAAAGAAAGATTTCATCGAAAAATGGGTGTCATCCGTCCACGGACACGCCCACATCCGATAAAACCCAAAAACTTAAAACTTAATGAGCTCGTGATTAAATGACATGGATAAAATTTAGTACGTATGTATTTTATATCAAAACAAAGATTTCTTGGAATGGGTGCCATCCACCCACAGACACGCCCACCTCCCATACAACCAAAAATTGAAAACTCAATAAAATAGCTCATGTATGACCTACTGAAATAATATTTAGTACGCATGTATTTAATATCAAGGCAAAGATTTTATCGAAAAATTGATGTCATCCGCTCGCGGACACGCAACCCAAAATTTAAAATCAATAAAATTGAAAACTCAATAAATAAGCTCATGTTTAACCTACTAATATAAAATTTAGTACGTATGTATTTTATATCAAAGCAAAGATTTCTTCGAAAAATGGGTGTCATCCGCCCACGGACACGCCCACTCAATAAATAAGCTGATGTATAAGCTTTACAGAGATAAAATTAAGTACGTATGTATTTTATATCAAAACAAAAATGTCTTAAAACTAGTAAGGTATATCTTCGACTGGGCCGAAGTTAAAATACCCCCACGGCCGATTCTTAAAGGTAAAAGAATCTTAAATTGGAGAGCTTTTTTTATGAGATTTTGAGAGATTTTATTATTTTTATGTGTCTAAAATACATACATATCAAATTGTTTTCCTACAACTTAAATATAAGTCATTTTATAACGTTTTCAATTTTGGGGTTGTATGGGAGGTGGGCGTGTTAGTTTGTGTATCACGCCCATTTTTCTAACACACCTCAGTTTTGTCATGGAATACACGAATATCGAGTTTCCGTTTTGTACCTTTAATATTAGCCTCTTTATAGGGTTTTCAATTTTGGGGTTGTATGGGAGGGGGGCGTGTTAGAAGGTGGATGACGCCCATTTTTCTAACACACCTTAGTTTTGATATAGAATACTTAAATACCGAGTTTCCGTCTTCTAACTTTAATCATTGAATAATTACAAATAGAAGGTGACACTACCGACGATGAAGCGACATTAGAGCTTTGTGGCAGATATTTGCACTCCACATAATTATCCAGTTCTATAACCCAAATAAATTGTCTTCGCTTATGTGTGAAAAATTTCCCTTGGTTTTTTTTTCACTTGTTTTGTTATTGTTATAGTCCTTTTCTGATTACCAGTTACTTTCTGCGGTATTGTTTTGTCTTTTGTCAATTGCTAGCTTTTTGACCACTTTGTTTACTTTTTTATATGCATTGGTAGCGCGTAAGAGTTTTTATTTATTTTTTTAAATAATTTGAAAGATCTTTTATTAACTTAAGTGTGATGAAGTTTTATGATTAAGTCGGGTGTGAAATTAAAAAAAAAAACATTGAATATCTAGATTTCTTATGCCAAAGAAAGCTTTTCTTCCAAGTTGATAGAAGATGAAAAATTGTATATATGCGCTGAACACATTGAAAAGAAGTTCGTTATTATTAGTGGCTTTAAGGAGGGACATAACATTCGCGGCAGAGAAAACAGACCTGTTTTAAAACATTCATAACTCAGTCAAAAACAAACATTTTTCCAAAATTTTTTTTATTATTGTAGAAAATTAAACAAATTACGAGAAAAAAAAATTCAATAAAATATATTTTTTACTCCAACATGGTTTTATAGAGCTCCAAACTGGCGGCAAAGAAAAAAAAAACGGGGCCTCGTGGTTGCAGGAGCTTTTTTTTAAATTTTAAAAAATTTTATAGAATATATCGATGGTTAAGCGCACTAAAGTGGCCTTTTGACGAAAATTGGTTTACTTCATTTTTCAATCCATCAATATAATATCTACCTTGTGGTAATTTATTGCAAATGCATAGCCAGTGAATGCGTGCCAGTACAAAGTTAAAATTAGTGTTTTATATTGAGATGAATTGAAATTTAAAAACATGAACACGAGAAACATGGTTTTGAGATAAACGCGTTCAAAGTTTGTGAACAAAGAAAAAAAGGCGAAAAATAAAAATGCGCTCTCACTAATCCGGCTGTATTTTTTGAACCCGTAGGAATTTTCTTTAGAATCTTAAGAATATTCACTAAAATACAAAATTATAAAAAAGTCGATTTAAAAAAACGGCCAATGTCATGTCCCTCCTTAAATCAAGACTTTCAAAAATTGCAGTGCCAATTTTTTATAGTGACAAAAACAAAAAAAAAATAAGTAATGAAACAAATATAGAAAAAAGACCAGTGTTAGTAAAAATAAATTTAGAACTAAATAATATAGAAATTGAAAAGAATGTTCACAGTGGTGAACGAAGGGGTTTTGGGGGTTAAACCTCCCAAATGAATGAAAATAAAATGTGTAAGGCAAAACTATTAAAAATTTAAAGATTTGAGTAAAAATACTTATAGCAAAAACCCTTCTTATGAAAACTATTAATAAAAATAAAAGGATCGTAAAACACAGGATTCAATATTTGGAGTATTATACTCTTCAGAAAGAATTCCAGTCTAAAATCAAATGAAAGACAAATAACATTTATAAAGTAAAACGATTCAAATTATGAAGTATTTTAAATAAGTTGTATTATTTTAAGCTATTTTTTGTTGTGTTGTTTTGATAATTAGCTATCGCTAAATATTTGTAGAAAGCAATACTTTAAAAAGTATTGCCACAAAATCAGCAATAGATTTAACGAAATTCAAAATTTAATGATGAAACGATAATAACAAATCTAGCTTTCAAATGTTGTTATTCTATTTTTAATAAATTTTCAAAATATTTTTTAATGTCATAATGCAATCTGAAAATTTTTTATTTTTTGTTGACACATAATGAAACAAACAAGTGAAATTTATAAATAAAATATTATTTTAAATTTTTATTCGAAACCACTTAAATTTGTACATCCGTACAGTAATTTTTTTGTTCTTTTTTTAATTTCTTCACATTTTGTAGCAACACAAATTCAAAATTCTTTCGAAAAACCGGAGGCTCGATTCTAGGCTTGGTGTTTTTTGGGAAAAGATGGTCAGAGTTTTCCGTAGAACATTTTCCGCGCCTATGAGTTTTTGAAAACAAAAATTGATCCGGCCTAATAAAAAAGGCTTGAGGCTACAAAGACTCAAAACATATGCAATTAACACATTTCCCATTGGAAAACCCATATGGATAGAAAAATACCCATGAAAATAATTTTTTTTCAAAAAATCACTAGATCAAAATTTCTTAGACTACAAGATGTATCCTTGAAATTCTGCCATTTGACTAGAGTTACCAGACTACGAAAACCATTAATTTTCCGATGGTGGAAATAACGGCAGTGGAAAGCAGAAAATATAGAAAATAAATGAAAGCACAACAGAAATATTTAGTTTTTTTATAAGTAGTTATATAATAAGTTTATGTATAATAATAATAATATAGTATAATAGTAATATAGTTTTTATATAATAAGTAATTAACTGATTTCGACTGATTTGCGACTGGGGATCGAACTTGGGCTCCGAGCATGCTTAGCCACACACTTAACCTGCATGCCATGGTCACCAAAAATAATTGATACAGATTTCAATTAGCAGTTTTGTCGTTGAATACGCATTGAAATTACTTTGAAAAATTCGAAGAAAAGTTATCACGACGGCCTAATGGGTTTAAAAATACCCAATGACGCAAATGCGTTAAATTTCTATTATAAACTTTTTTTGTTTAAATTTAATATGTTTTTTTTTTCTCAGTGGTGCAATTATTGACTCCCTTAAATTTAAACATAGCTATTGTGATAAACGTTTGGTAAAAATTTAAGATGCATTTGGTAAATTTTTTTATTACAAAAACTGCTTGTTCTGACATTACAATAGTGTGCTGACATTTACTTATTAATGTGTTAAAATGTAAATGTAATAAAGTGTTTCATTGCAAAAAGTTCTTTATTTATTTAAATAAAGTGGCACCAACAATTATACCACGTACCCTAGGATATTACGATTGAATTAATTTTTTAATTTGTCTATTATTTACTACTTTAATGTACATAAAAATATTATATATTAACATGAAAAGATTAATTTTGAATATGATATTTATAAATCGACATTATTTTGCTTAATTAAAGAGGTTATTTTACTGAAGAATTATTTTAAGCCTCAAAACTCATTCTACTAAATTTTCATTTTACACAATTTGCTTAAAAACCAAATAACACAAATAAAACGAAAACGCTTGTAATGCTTGCAGAGCAGCAGCTACTGTCCTTGAACAAGGAGGGATTTATCTCTATTTTGGGATCAATTTAGGATTTTATTAGCTTGTGCACAAAGTAGGTGATATGAAAAACGATACTAGAGACATGTGAACGGCGTAGCGGGAATTGTTGGCGGTGTCCATTCTATATTATAATTATTCAATGCTTTAATATTAGCCTCTATAGATCTTTCAATTTTGGGGTTGTATGGGAGGTGGGCGTGTTTGTGGGTGGATGTTGCTCATTTTTCGTACACACATTATTTTTGACATAGAATATACAAATACCGAATTTCAGTATTGTAGCTGTAATATTAGCCTCTTTACAGAGTTTTCAATATTGGGGTTATATGGGAGGTAGGCGTGGTTTTCATGCGATTAAGCCCATTCTCGAACTTGATCTTAGATTTTTAGAAAAAAGCTCAAATACCGAATTTCAGCACGATAGCTTCAAAATTACGGCTGTAATCGTGTCCACAGACAGACAGACGGACAGACAGACGGACATGGCTAAATCAACTCAGGTGGTCATGCTGATCAAGAATATATTTACTTTTCTATACCTAACACGCCTCCATATGGGCGTTACACACGTCGTGACAAAATTAATATACCCCTTACGCAGTACGCGTAGGGGTATAAAAATCGGTGTATCCCAACCCACAATACCGAAAAGACTATAAAGGTATTGTCAAGATAACGAATTAAATAATATTTTAAAACCATATTAATGTTAAAACTCAAAAAGAAACTTTTTATTCCTTTAATTATTGCGACACAATTTAAGTTAAAAAATAAGAAAATAGTTGACGAGTTAACGTGTGCTTGGTTCGGCGTCTGCGCAACAACTGACTCATGCGTCGATGGTTGCAGCTTACTGTCTGTGACAGCTCGGCTTCTCCTGACCTTCGTCCTCTCCGGGCGAATCTGGCGTATCGTACTCTGAAGAATCTGAATCATCAATATTTGGATCGGAATGACACCAAGGCTTTATATGGTCGCTTGACAAGACGTTGCTGTACCGCTTTTGAGTTCTTGGCTTGTCGGGTAAATCCTCAATTATGTATCTATCAAAGTTCAGAACCTTTGTCACCTGATATGGTCCTTTATATGCGGGATCTAATTTGTGAGATTCTCCAGTGGCTTGAGGAACATGATCGATCACTACCAAGTCTCCAATCGATTATTGACGTGGCTTGCAATGTTTGCTATCATATCTCTTTTTCCATTTCAATTTAGCTTCAGTGACATTTTCGGCTGCTTCAATTTGTTTGCGAGTATCAGATTCTGTGACGCTATCCTGAAGAGCTTGGATCAGCTTATTCTGGCTGACATCTCGAGGGTTAAAATTCAACACAAGGTCGTTTGGGGAGAATTTTGTAGTTTCGTTGCGCTGCGAATTGATATTCCACTGTACCATTGGTAGTGTTTTGTCCCATTCTTTGTTATGAGGAGTTGAACATTTTATGGCCCCCAACACGGTTTTGTTGACACGTTCTGCCTGACCATTAGCTCTCGGTGTTCTGACAGCAGTCTTTATATGTTGAATACCATGTCGCTCTAAGAAACACTCGAACTCCTTGGAAGTGAATGCTGTTCCACGATCCGACGTAATACGCAATGGTTGACCAAAAAGAGACATAACGTCTTCTAGCATCGTTATCACTGGTGTTGTTTTCGTATTTCGAACGGCTCTCAAGAGTGTGAATTTACTGAAAGAACAGACAAGAACTATTAGATATGCATTACCTCGCTTACTTTTTGGGAATGGTCCCAAATGGTCGATATTGACCGCACGGAATGGTATTGGCAGCACCTCGACGATATGCATCTGGCCTTCTGGTTTTCCACCTTTCACTTTATTAAGACAACATTCCGGGCATGCTGCAATGTATGATTTAGCATATCTTCGAATCCTTGGGAACCAGAAAGACTTTTCAACACGTTCTATTGTTTTCTCCAAACTATAATGTCCAGCATCATCATGACATGCTTTTAGAATTCGCCATCTTATATTGCTTGGAACTACCAATCTTATCTGATTATTTACTTTTCGATGCAATCGGCCTGCTTCAAGTACATAATACGTCTTGATCTGCTTCAACGTTGACTGCTCACTCGTTGCTCGTCCATTCAGAATATTAACTATACCTTTCAATTTTTCATCCATCATTTGCATGGTGAAAACCCAATCGTCATCATACGTGAATACTTGTAAAACTTTATCTGCTACAGTGGTGGTCTCACATGGTGGCAGCGTTAGTGCTCGACTCATGCCGTCGACGTGTTGCATTTTCGTACCTGCTCGGTGTGTGCACTTGAAGTCAAATTCTTGTAATTTCAACCACCATCGTGCTATGCGAGGTGGCAACGGCGTTGTATCCTTAGTAGTTGCTACTGCATTACAGTCTGTTACAACCACAAACGTAGTACCCCATAGATATACCCGAAATCGTTCCAGAGTCTCGACGATAGCCAACACTTCCAACTCATGGCTGGCATAACGACTCTCCGCTTCACTGCACCGTCTATTGTAGAAAAATACTGGTTTTAAATTTTCTTCTTCTCTCTGCATTAAAACTCCTGATAAGCCTAGAGCACTCGCATCCGTATGAACCTCGTGTTCTTTTGCATAGTCATATAAAGCCAAAACCGGTTTGCATATCAGAGCTTCTTTCAATTTGTTAAATGCTTCGATTTGTGAGGATTTCCATTGAAACACTGAGTCCTTTTTCAACAGCATCGTAAGTGGTTGAGCAATTCGTCCGTAGTCGTATACAAACTTCCTGAAGAAACTTGTGACTCCCAAAAACTTACGCACGTCTGTTACATTCGCTGGCGTTGGAAATTCCTTTATACACTTGGTCTTTTCGTTCCCAGGCTGAATACCCGCAGCACTTATTATATGTCCTAGAAAGTCAACTGTCGTCATCATGAAGGCGCATTTTGATGGTCTCAATGTCAAATTTGCTTGCCGTATAGCACCAAGCAATTCTCTTAGCACCACCAAGCCCATGCTCGTTGTATCTGTAGCTATGATGACTTCGTCCACATAGCTGATCACATTTCGTCGATTCTTCAGCCCCTTTATTATATTGACTATCATCTCCTGAAAGTACATTGGAGCGTTTATCAGCCCAAATGGCATTACATTATATTCATATAACCCTTCTGGGGTTAAAAATGCTGTGTAACGTTTGCTGTTTTCCTTTAATGGTATCTGATAGTATCCAGAAGTCATATCCAATGTTGTGAAAAATTTCTTTCCAGACAGCAACGATAATTGCTCCTCAACAATGGGCATCGGAAATTGTTTTTTAACTGTGACGGCGTTCAGAGCCCGGTAGTCAATACACATTCGGCTCTCTTCATTCGCCTTCTTCGACAGGACCACGGACGCTGCATATGGTGACGTGCTTGGACGTATGATCTTATGTGCCAACAAGTTGTCAACAATTTCACAGAGAGTACCGCGCTGTGCAAAAGGTACTTGATAACGCTTACCGACCACTGGCTTATCATTAGTGACTTCGATCTCCATCTGTGTTGTATTGCAGCAACCCAAACGTTTTATATTTTCAGCAAAACAATCTAAATGTGACTCAATAGTACTTCGCACATCTTTCTGCTCGCTTTCTGGCAACTGATTATTTATGACAAAATTCATCTGGCTGTTTTGTTGGATTTGTAATATTCCATCCTCAATTATGACCCGCTGTTTTTCTCGACATAAAACATCTCGACCTAGGAGCACATTCTGATGCAAATGTTCGTCTGGAATAATAAATAAATTAGCTTTTATACATTGACCATCTAATTCTATTTCAGTATTAATTGCTTCAATCGCTTTTACAATTGATCCTCCAAAACCTTTCAATTGCTTACAACATGCGATTCGCTGGCAATTAGCTGGTGTTGATGATTCGCTGATTAATGAAAAATCGCTCCCGGTATCTATAAATGCCATTATTTTTTGACCACCTATCGAAATGTCTTTTACAACGGGCGGTTTAATAACCGTATCTTGATCTTTGAGAATGCTTTCTTCCACCTTTGCTACCGTTGGCTTTCTTGCAACTTTGCAATCTCTACCTTCGTGCCCTATTTTTGAACATATCGAACACCGTAGCTTACGTTGTGGTTGAGGACATTTAACTGCTATATGGCCCACCTCGTTGCAATTAAAACACTTTGGCCCACGCTTGTCGGTTATAGTAGATGCATTTTCTTTCCTTATGTCATCTATGCCAGTATTGATGGAGCGTGCTGTAGATATCAGCGGCAAATTCTCAATCGCACGAAGCAACTCATTGCACGATTGAAAGTTCATCGTTAGCAATGTTCGAGTTAGGTTAGACTCATTGATATTATTAATGATATAAGAATTAATTGAAACTTCGTCCAACTCACCTCGTCGTCCGATTGTTAACATAGCGTAAAAATACTCAATATAAGATTCGCTGACTTTGCGTTTGCGTTGCATCAACTCCCTGTGGACATCTGCAGCGCTTGTAGTGCTCGAAAAATCTCTCTTAAATTTAAAAACAAACTCCGGCCATGAATTGAAGACAGGTTGTCCATCCAACCATTCTTTTGCTACGCCTCGCAGCTTGTGCTATACCGAAAACAGAATAGTTTCATCGCTCCACTGGTATAATTGTTGCAATTGCTGAATTTTTCCTATGAATTGCGCTGATGTGGGTGCCCGTTTTAATGGATTAAATTCTGGTAGTACTCCAATAATGTTGTGAACATCACTCATTGCACTAAACTGTCCCTCAGATCGCGTCGTGACTTCTGCTGCTCGACTTTCAATTGAATCCCTGCTTCTTTGTTGTGCTCCTGCTGCCATCCGTGCCACTGCCTCCGCCAGATCTGCTACCACCGTTTGCAGATCCTGAATCTGTTGTTGCCATGGCTCCAGTTCGTTGAGCTCATCCAAATCAACATCGTCCATTGCCAGAGCCGTTTGAAGTCTTTCCACTTTTTCAGCTTTATTTCCAATCGTTTGCAAGTTTTGTTTTCGCAGAAGGTAATCTAGCTGCGCGACTTTTAAAGAAGTTATTTTTACCAAGTTAACCATTTAATCGTTTTATTTTTAATGTATTATATTTTTTTATTTAATGTAACTTTACGTTTGCGCTCATACAACCTTTTTATGCGCGTGTTCAACAACGATTGTCTTTCCAGCCGCTTCGTTTTCTTTTTCGTGATATTCAAATCTTATTTGTATCCTTTTCGTTGTATTTTTTTCCCGTGTTTCCCCTTATACAGCTTCTCATTCGTTGCTTATATTCGTTGGAAACTTTCCGTTATCGTTGTCTATGTTTGCCGTTGCTTTCGTTTTCGTTGCTCATATAGAGGGTTGCTATGTCGTGAGTGCTGTGTGTATGGTGCGTGTAGTTGTGCGCATGCGTTGCTTACTGTGATTTAACGTTTTATCCCCTTTCGCTGTTTTTCTACGGAATTGCACGTGCATGTTTTGCTGTTTGCTTCTTTGTGCAATTCTATATAACTGCCAAGACGCTTCCTCGTATCCCACTTCTGACGTTGTCAAGATAACGAATTAAATAATATTTTAAAACCATATTAATGTTAAAACTCAAAAAGAAACTTTTTATTCCTTTAATTATTGCGACACAATTTAAGTTAAAAAATAAGAAAATAGTTGACGAGTTAACGTGTGCTTGGTTCGGCGCCTGCGCAACAACTGACTCATGCGTCGATGGTTGCAGCTTACTGTCTGTGACAGTATTATTAAGTGATGAACAGGAACAAAACTTGGTATGTATGTGTAAATTTTCCTTCAAAATTGAAATTTATATAAAATCCGCCGCTTCATCCGCACGCGGACACTCCCATTTTCAGTATCATTCATTTTCACTATCATTTTATTTTGAAGAAGTTGGTTTAGAGTATTTCATAGTGGGGCTAGACCGACTTTAGACTTTTTTACTAATAAAACTACTTTCTAAACCGCATATCAATAAGCTATTCTGAGAAACAATGTGTCTTCGTACTAAACTCAATTTCATTTTTAAAAGCTTAACGCTTAAATAACGAAATTTATGAAAAAAAAATAACAAATCTCAAGACCCGAAAAAAAATTGCATATATTTAGCGAAAATAGCATCGTAAATGACCTTAGTCTTAACTTCATATAATGAACCCGAAACACACCCAACAAGTACTTCGTAAGTCACATGAAATAGTAATACCTATAGTATTAGTACCCCACCGATTATTCGGCTCCGGTAATAACCGATTATTTTTCCCGAATGTTTTTGCTTTGCTAAACAATTTTTTATTAGTTTTTATTATTTTATTTTTTATTATTATGTACTAAGTTATTCGTTTTTTTTTTTAATTATTCAGTGAACATTATCCAAAATTCCACATTTGAAGCATTTTCCATTGCTCGTTTTGCTTTTCTCTCCTTTTTGTTGTTTAATTTCTTTAATTTATTTTTATGCCTTTTTTTTAATTGTAACATTTGTTTGTTATTCGGCTTCGGTCGATTATTTCAATTTTGCCGAAGATTCTGCTTCGGCTTTGGCAAAAATTCATACTCGGTCGGACACTAGTCAGTTTTATGTCAATTAATCGGTAAAAAAAGGAGCGACTATATTCGGATACAATAAAGAGCGAAGAGCGCCCAGTTAGGTCTTTTCGTTCATATACTGTAACTGGCCAATATGTTCCAAAACTAGCATTTTTTTTTGCTGGGTAGAGGTTGGACACTTAATGACACATGCGCCGGGAATATATCTGCAATTTTACTTAAAAAAAAAACAGAAATAGTTTCTCGGGAATAATATCGTAAATTAAATAAATATTCACAATTATTATAAATTTTGTATAAATTTTTATTTTATATAGTGGAATTTTCAAATGGTGTTTTTACATTTTGTTTATGAGTGACAGAACTACTTAATAATAGAACTTAAATATATTTGTTTCTATAAAACTTATTCCACAAATGTTGAATCCTTTTGAGAATCATTACTTACTACAACCATACTACTTAGTGTTGGGTCATTTATATTCAGTGAATTATTTTCCTTGCAGTCTGTTCCACCTGAAATAAAAGATTTTATTTATTAGAATAATCATTATTATTTCTGCATTATTTTAAAAATTTAAAATAAAGTATCTTTTCTTATAAGAAGAAATAAGTACGTGCAAATTCATTACAGAATTTATGAATTTTGTTTAGAAAAAAAAAAAAACAAATATGAGTGTGGCAACTTTAACGCAATGAAGTAGAGTTTTAGTGGTTACTTGATGTAATCTTAAATATAAATATTTTCTTAATAAAGCAGTCCCATGTCATATAATGACAAGAGTAGATTATATCTGTTTTAATACTATTTCGAAAAGTTTAGAGGTTTTGTTCCATCAACTAAACAAGCTATATTCATCATACCATTCCACTCACTTTTATTTCTTGTAAAACCTCAAAAATTTTAAATAGGCAACTGGCAATTTGCGGCGAATTGTTAGGAAAAGGGGGAAAACAAATTGAAGAAACATATGCACTAATGGAAACTTTAACCAGCTGTTAGCAAAAAAGCATTTTCTCAATATTTGGCTAAAGCTTATCTGTCGGTTAAGTACTGATTAAGTTAACAGCAAATTGTAGTTCCGGTTAGCTGCTAATCGGGAGAACAGTTATATAATATATAATATATAATATATAATATATAATATATAATATATAATATATAATATATAATATATAATATATAATATATAATATATAATATATAATATATAATATATAATATATAATATATAATATATAATATATAATATATAATATATAATATATAATATATAATATATAATATATAATATATAATATATAATATATAATATATAATATATAATATATAATATATAATATATAATATATAATATATAATATATAATATATAATATATAATATATAATATATAATATATAATATATAATATATAATATATAATATATAATATATAATATATAATATATAATATATAATATATAATATATAATATATAATATATAATATATAATATATAATATATAATATATAATATATAATATATAATATATAATATATAATATATAATATATAATATATAATATATAATATATAATATATAATATATAATATATAATATATAATATATAATATATAATATATAATATATAATATATAATATATAATATATAATATATAATATATAATATATAATATATAATATATAATATATAATATATAATATATAATATATAATATATAATATATAATATATAATATATAATATATAATATATAATATATAATATATAATATATAATATATAATATATATAATATATTATATATATATATATTATATATATAATATATAATATATAATATATAATATATAATATATAATATATAATATATAATATATAATATATAATATATAATATATAATATATAATATATAATATATAATATATAATATATAATATATAATATATAATATATAATATATAATATATAATATATAATATATAATATATAATATATAATATATAATATATAATATATAATATATAATATATAATATATAATATATAATATATAATATATAATATATAATATATAATATATAATATATAATATATAATATATAATATATAATATATAATATATAATATATAATATATAATATATAATATATAATATATAATATATAATATATAATATATAATATATAATATATAATATATAATATATAATATATAATATATAATATATAATATATAATATATAATATATAATATATAATATATAATATATAATATATAATATATAATATATAATATATAATATATAATATATAATATATAATATATAATATATAATATATAATATATAATATATAATATATAATATATAATATATAATATATAATATATATAATATATAATATATAATATATAATATATAATATATAATATATAATATATAATATATAATATATAATATATAATATATAATATATAATATATAATATATAATATATAATATATAATATATAATATATAATATATAATATATAATATATAATATATAATATATAATATATAATATATAATATATAATATATAATATATAATATATAATATATAATATATAATATATAATATATAATATATAATATATAATATATAATATATAATATATAATATATAATATATAATATATAATATATAATATATAATATATAATATATAATATATAATATATAATATATAATATATAATATATAATATATAATATATAATATATAATATATAATATATAATATATAATATATAATATATAATATATAATATATAATATATAATATATAATATATAATATATAATATATAATATATAATATATAATATATAATATATAATATATAATATATAATATATA